>CAUYQV010078656.1:0-11355 GCA_963574575.1 Galagoides demidoff
AGGCGCCCGCCACAACGCCCGGCCATTTTTTGGTTGCAGCCATCATTGTTGTTTGGTGGGCCCGGGCTGGGGATTCGAACCCGCCACCTTAGGTGTACGTGGCTGGCGCCTTAGCCGATTGAGCCACAGGCGCCAAGCCAATCTAGTATGTTTTGATAACCCAGATGGACCTAGAGACCATTCTTCTTCTTTCAAGAATGAAAAGACAAGCCCCAGATGCACTCAGTCCTAAATTGGTGTAGTTCATCAACACTTATGAGCAAATATGGGAGTGAAACTCAATGGGAATCAAGTAGGGAGGGGGAGGGGGTGGGTTAATTCCCACCTAATGGGTATAACACACACGTTCAGGGTGAAGGGCGCACTTATCACTTTGACCCGAAATGTACAAAACAAACTATGAAACCAAAACAGGTGTGCCCCTGTAATATTCTGAAATTAAAAGATATTAATGGGGAAAGAACAAGGATTGTTTAAATAGGGAATTTGGAAAATTAGGGGGTGACCCAAGAAAGAGTGAAATTGGGGCTATACTTTCCATCTTAAAGTGAAATAAATCGCAGATGGATCAGCCTTAATCTAAAAAGTAATGTGAAAAGGAACTTTATCAAAGTGCTGTAAACAAGAGAGAATTATTTTATAATCTCAGAGGGACGAATGCCTTTCAGAGTATGACTGCCAAATTCCAAAGAGCAGAGGTCAGGGAGAAACAAAAAGGATGAATAAAAAATGTGGGCCCAATACGCAGAGGACAACATGGTTCATTCGATTTGTAGTTAGTCACAGAGTCCATTTCACCTGGTGCCCTGCTGGGAGCCAGTGAAGAGGGCCTGAATGTGTGACGAAACTGACAGGCTTTGCTTAACCAAATAATTTTGGTTTGGGAAGATAACAGTCAGGGCCAACAAAAGCCTCCTCCTAATTGGCAGATGTCAGTAGGTGTTTAGGAAGCCAGCGTCCTGCGTCACCTCTCGTAATGAAGGAAAACAGCCCAAGATGAGACATGAACTGAGTTGTTAATGAAAATCGGAGGCAATGAAGAACCATCGCCCAGAGAGCTCAGCGAGCATGAAGGGCACAGGCTGCTCCTGGAGCAGGAAGGGCACTTCATCAACACACCTGCAGGAAGAACGGCCAGAAAATAAATTAGAATACCAAGGACCCTCTGAGTTAGTAGGAAAATCAACGGCAGATGTAAACAGCCAGGTGAGTGCTGGAAACCAGAAGAGAATCCCAGACCGGGCTTTTATTAAACTCCTTCTTCTGGGCCTTTCCAGACTGGAGCGCAGACAGCAAGGGTTTCACTTGGAAAGATGGGAGGTGGCAACTATAATATACTGGGTCTGGTCTTTTGGGAAATGGTGAGGATGGTGACACAGACAGACACGAGGATGGAGAGGGCAAGGTCAGCGGTGTTTGTGCCTCTGCTCTTCTTGAAGTCGGTGACACTAGCAAACAAGACTCCTTTTTTGACCTGAGCTTCTTCAAATTGGGTATCTGCTCTGTGGGGTTGAAGAATCTTGACTAGTAGCTCCGCCACAGTGTGGTGGCATCTTTGTTGTAGGCTTGAGGCTTGAGGTCACCGGGTAAGGCAGGACTCCTGTCTCAGTTCCATGTCTTTTTGCATGGCATGGCACCCGCCACTGTTCCTGAGGAAGCAGACTTGTGCCTGCTGCTGGATGGCTCCTGAGGCCCCTGCAAGGAACCCCAGAATGTGGCTGTGCCCACCTTTAGAAAAGCCTTGGGCCAGAAAGAGCACACTCTGGAGGCGTCTACGTTTGTGAAGCTGGGATACTTGCTTCACATAGAGTCATGTTGATACCATCCTCATTTTCTCCAGATGTCATCAAAACCACACACATTTGGGGCATCGTCAAGAACCCTTTGAGTAACTGGCTGGATGTTTGTGGTTAGGCCAGCGGATCAGTGGGCAGTGTCCTCTGACCCCCCCTAAGGAATGAGTCAATGTCCGAGCTAAGTCTGTAGGCAGGTACTCCAGGTGAGCTGGGAGAATTCCCAGAGGTTGGTCCTGAGACGCTGCTACTGCTGCTGCCGCCCTGAGAAGGGGCTGTCTCCTTGGAATATGTAAAAGCAGAGAGCTAGGCCTCACTGGATTCTGCAGTGCCACAATCTGGAACCTTCTCCAGGTGAGTGACCAGGTGGATTTGTTTACATTTACCAGCATTCTAGATAAGTGTGGGACTAATTCTCCTCTTGAGCCAAGTTCCCAGCAGCTTTGTCTTGGGGATGATGTTGGGGAGGCCACCCCATCATGTTGGCTGAGATGGGCATTCCAGGGCCTCTAAGAAGACCTACATGTGCTGTAGTTCTGGGTGTCAGACTGGGCATGGCAGACCTGGTTTCTAGCCTGGCTCTGGCACTAACAACAGGAGCTGTAAGGCCTCAACTTTCCCATCTGGAAAATGAGACTGCTAGGTTAGGTCAAGGTTTTTGGACATTTGGGGTTTTTTTTGTTTTGTTTTGTTTTGTTTTGAGACACTGTCTCACTCTGTTGCCCTGAGTGTCGGGGCATCATAGCTCACACCAATCTCAAACTTTTGGGCTCCAGCAATCCCATCGCCTCAACCTCCCAAGTAGCTGGGACTATTGGTACCTGCCACTACACCGAGCTACTTTTTCTATTTTTAAGAGAGATGGGGTCTCACTTTTGCTCGGGATGGTTTTGGACATTTGGATTTTTAGAAATAGATAATTTGTATAGAAACTCGTATGCATCGGCCAGGTGTGGTAGCACACGTGTATAGTCCTAGGTACTTGGGAGGCTGAAGCAGGAGGATCCCTTGAGCCCAGGAGTTCAAGGTCACCTGTGCAGTGAGCTATGTTTGAGCCACTGGGCCATACAGTGACACCCTGTATCCAAAAGAAATGAACAAACAAATAAGCAAAAAACGAGGGTATGAAAATATAGTCTTTACAAACTCTCAGTAGAGCAGTAAATTGCTTTCCATTGAAAAGATAGCTGTAGAATTTAAAGTCTTAGGGTAAAAGTCCCAGGCTTCATTTGGGATGATGGGAAGCAAAGCACAGAGGAAAAGAGACAGGAGAGTTCAGGGAAGAGGAGATGTTCAAAGAGATAAGGGCGGAGACCTTCCCAGAAGCAGAGATCGGACTCACTGAATTCTAAGACAGAAACGATGAAACTCCCACACCCTTTACACTGCTGGTGGGATTGCAAACTTTTTTTTTCTTTCTGTTTTTGGCTGGGGCTGGGTTTGAACCCACCACCTCTGGCATGTGGGGCTGGTGCCCTACTCCTTTGAGCCACAGGCCCCACCCCAGGGATTGCAAACTAATATAACCTTTATGGAAAGAAGTATGGAGAATCAGCTCGATGCCTACAGCTCCAGTGGCTAAGGCGCCAGTCACATACACCAGAGCTGGCGGGTTCAAATCCAGGCCAGGCCTGCCAAACAATAATGACAACTATAACCAAAAAATAGCTGAGAACTGTGGCAGGTGCCTGTAGTCCCAGCTACTTAGGAGCCTGAGGCAAGCGAATCACTTAAGCCCAAGAGTTGGAAGTTGCTATGAGCTGTGACACCACACTTTACCCAAGGTGACAACTTGGGGCTCTGTCTCAAAAAAAAAAAAAAAAAAGAAGAAGAAGAAGAAGTATGGAGAATCCTGTATTAGATCCTGCAATCCCATTACTAGGTGTCTACCCAGAAGAAAAAAACTCATTTTACCATCAGGACATTTGTACTAGAATGTTTATTGCATCTTAATTCACAATTGCCAAGATGTGGAAACGACCCAAATGCCCATCAACCCACGAATGGATTAATAAACTGTGGTATATGTACAGCCATGAAAAGATGGAGACTTTACATCTTTTGTAGTTACCTGGATGGAGTTGAAGCACATTCTTCTTAGTAAAGGATCACAAGAATGGAAAAGCAAGTATCCAATGTAGTCCTGCTAATATGAAACCAATAGATAAACAACCACATGTCCACGGGAGAGAAAAACACAATTATATTTAAGTGGGGGAGGGGAAGAGAAGAGAAAGAAGAACGGGGAGGAGGGTGAGGCGTGGGCAAGCTCTCACCTAATGGGCACAGGGAAAGGGTATAGGGCACATCCCTTGGGTGAAGGGCTCAAATGTAACTTGAACTTTACCCTAGCAAACAGTGTAATTTAATCATGTGTGCCCTCATATTAATCTCAAATAAGAATAAAATTTAAAACAGAAGGAAAATCTCACACCCAGACCTGAAGTGCAATGGCAGAATGTAAAGAGAAAACTTTAAAAAAGTCACCGGAGAGAGAAGACAGATAATCTAGGAATGAATGACAGCAGCGACAGATGTTGGAGGAAATGAGGAACTGTCTGCAGAGTGAAGGGGGAAAATTGTGAATGTAGGATTCTATTCCCAGCCAAGTCATTATTCAATCATGAGTTCTAAATAAAGATGTTCTGCGGCATTCAAGGAATCGGGAAATGAAGAGCTCCTAGATCCTCGCTCCGAGAACTAAAGGACATATTTCAGCGAGGATAAAAATAACCTCTGAAAGGGCGGAGATGCAAAAGTGTTGCTACACTGAACAAAGAAATTGATGTAAAAAACATGTTGGTGTCATTAAAAACTTTTATTTCACCCCATCTAAGATGTTACTGATTACAGGATACACTGTTACTTAAGACACATTGCCACTTGATGAACTTCTAGGAAAGAAAAAGCACTGCCAATTGTGACTAAAGAGGGAATAAAATATAAATTAATAGTATGTTCACTAGCTGGGCGTTGTGGTAGATGCCAGCTACTTGGGAGGCTAGGGCAAGAACCTAGGAGTTTGAGGTTGCTCTGAGCTAATGTTGATCTGAGATTAGAAAAATCAAATTACTTCCTTTTCGTTAAAAAAAGAGACAGAATTTAAGCTCCACTCATTGGGAAGTTAAATTGTGAAAATAATGTATACTTATATATAATTCATAAATACGTTAAGTATTCGCTCTAAGTAAAAATAATTATCATGATACAATAAAAGACAATAGTCATAATGATAATGATTTGTGTGAAGAAAAGAAAAATTTGTGTTTTAAAAGAAGTCAGAACTAAAATTTTAGACAAGAGTAATGTGGTAGCTGGGAGGGGGAAAATGTCAAAGTGTTGGGAATTTGGCCAGGTGGGGTGACTCACACCTGTAATCCTAGCACTGTGGGAGGCCTAGGCAGGTGGATCTCTTGAACTCAGGAGTTCCAGGCCAGCCTGAGTAAAAGCGAGGCCCCTGTCTCTACTAAAAGTAGAAAAAATGGGCATTGTGGTAGATGGCTGTAATCCCAGCTACTTGGGAGGATAAGGTAAGAGGATCACTTGAACCCAGGAGTTTGAGGTTGCTGTGAGCTACAATGACACCATGGCACTCTACCCAAGGTAACAAGAGTGAGACTCTGTCTCAAAAAAAAGGGGGTGTGTGTGTCAAAAATTCTTCATCTTGTTGAAGGAATAGTTATAGATATCACCCTGACTTGTGAGAAATATATGAAATTAAAAGTATATTTCAAACAGGGGGTGGTGCCTGTGGCTCAAAGGAGTAGGGCGCCAGCCCCATATGCTGGAGGTGGCGGGTTTAAACCCAGCCCCGGCCAGAAATTGCAAAAAAAAAAAAAAAAAAAAAAGTATATTTCAAACATAAAAGTAACTAGTAAGTGAATAAAAATAAAATACTTAAATTTCGAATAGGCAGGAAGAACAAAAGGGAATAAAGAATCTATGTACAATTCAATAGAAATCAGAGAACAAGAAAAATAAGCAAAAAAGAAGCAGGTTAAGTAGTTGACACGGAATAAAAATGACAGCAATAAGTGTAATACAATGGTAAATAAACAATAAACAGATGATGGTCACCTAGTAGTCACTTAATTTATGAAAACAAAGATTTTCAGATGAAGCAAAAGCAACAGTTATATAAACAAAGTCTCCCTCTATACCATAAGAAACAAACATGAATCAAAGGATATTAAAACGTTAAAATGAAAGGGGCAAAAACTGGGTAAATGCTAACAATAATTTAAAAATTGCAGTAGTGCTAATATCAGAAAAAAAGGGATTTTAGGAGAAAGCAGTGAAAAAAGACAAGGAATAGAATTTTCGGAGAAAGCCATAAAGGAGACAAAGAGGGATATTTTATACTGAAATAGCTCACCAGGAAGATACAACACATGAACCTTTATGCTCCTAGCAGTATAGTCTCACAATGAAAAATAAGTTACTCAGTTAGAAAGAGAAATAGACACAGAATCAAAATTATAGATCGGGAGCCGTGGCTCTCAGGATAGGTGAGAACATTGAAAATAATTTACAAGATTGAAAAGAAAAGAAGTAGAATCAGGATGAACAATGAATGAACAAATAAGAAAGCAGGATTTAATACATACAAGCTAAAGGAAGGGCCTGAGGAGGGGGAGAGAGAAGAGGGAAACTTTTACTCCATAGAAAGTAAAAACCCCCAAGCCTACACAGAAATCCTTATCTAAATTGACTATATGTTGGGCTACAGAAGAAATTTTGACAGATTCTAAAGAATTCTTTTACAAACCCACAATTGCTTTACTTCTGATCACAATAAAGCAGAAACTCAGAGGTTAACAAGAGAAACATAATAGAAATGTTGACATATTTAGAATTAAGCAATAATACCAGTTTAACTTACCAAAACTTGAGAGATGAAACTGAGATGGTCTTCAAAGGGAAATGTTTTGTTTTAAAATAAACTTGTTACAATAAAAGCGAAGAATACAAATAAATTAAAACATTCATTCTCGTGTACTGCTTACCAGGGCAGGGCTGGGCCACTGTGGAAGGTCAGTTGGATATCTATAAACAATAAAACCAACATGAAATGATCTCCAACCTGGCCAACTAAGGAATCTCTGGTTAGTTGAAGTAGAATATCAGACTCCTGTGTTCATTTCATATTTTCTTCTGGGAAATTCGATTCATTTCCCATTGATACAAGTAATTGGCTGCTGTATCCAACCTGCATCTATATCGCACTGAATTAACTAAAACATTTCTCTGTCATGGCCGTCATTTTATGTTGGTGTACACAAGGTACACTTCAATTTGCATCACAGCTGAACTTGGGAGAAGCTGTGTCAAAACGGAACTTTCATAAATGGAATGTTTTCTCCCCTTTGATTTACACTGTAACTTCAGATGCTTTGATTTCCTTTTTGAAACCTTTCGGTAGAAGGTGGAAAGAGCCAATAACACTTGAGCTACAAAAATCTCTTTAAATGCCCAGTGAGCCATCAGAAGCTTTTCAAGTGCTTTGGTTTCATTTTAATGGAATTCTTTTTGAATATATGTATTTATAGCTCCTATTCACCAAGACCCATTCATCAAACCCTTCTACATACAAGTAATTATCCATCTAATTATGATCACACAATCCTGTATCAGCCAGACTCTTTCTCATGTTATCTGAGATAATGTGCACTTGAAGGCAGTGGGATGAGCTGAGCTCTCTGTGTGTTGCTGCGTACCCAGGAGATGAGCAGGAAAAGATAAAGCTTCTTTTTGGTGTGGCAATTCATTTTTTCCATCTGTGTTTGACTATGAGTTTGAAGGAATCTCCCCCGTAGAGCCCCACTCTTTGCAATGATGATTTACATTCTGAGCACATTGGGGAAATGGACTGTCCCAGCCCCGGAGATGTTCCAGCCCAGGCAGGACTGTGCATTTGGGATATGGTGGAGCAGACTCCTGTCCTCGGAGGAAGATTCCCAGGAAAGTAATTTTTAGGAAGCAAGCCCGTGAGAAGCCCAGAGGAGGAGAGGAAATGGGGCTGACAAGGGAGGAGGCAGACAGCGCAGGACTGAGTCGGAGCTTTTCCACTCCTGCCATTACTTAGGATCTGTCTCAGGGGGCTTCGAGGGTCAATTTTGTGTGTTGACTAGACCACAGGGTACCTAGACATTTGGTCAAATATTATTCTGGGTCTTTCTGTGAAGGTGTTATTTATTTATTTATTTATTTAAGACAGAGTCTCACTTTTTTGCCCTGGGTAGAATGCTGTGGCATCATAGCTCACAGCAACATCAAACTCTTGGGCTGGAGAGATTCTCTTGCCTCAGCCTCCTGAGTAGCTGGGACTACAGGCGGCCACCACAATGCCTGTATTTTTTTTTTTTTTTTTAAGACATGGGATCTTGCTCTAGCTCAGGCTGGTCTCGAACTCCTGAGCTCAGGCAATCGCCTGTCTTGACCTCCCGGAGTGCTAGGATTACAGGTGTGAGCCACTGCACCCGGCTGAGGGTTTTTTGTTTGTTTGTTTGTTTAAATGAGATTGTCATATAAATTGGCAGATTGAGCAAAACAGGTGGCCATCCCTAATTGGGGGGGCCTCATCCAAGCAGTTGAAGGCCTAAATAGAACAGATGAACTGACCCTCCCCTGATTCAGAGGGGATTCCTCCTGCCTGACTCACTTCAAGCTGGGACGTCAGCTTTTTCTTGCCTTTGGACTTACTGAAATGTTGGTTCTTGAGCCTGCTGACCTTAAGATTGGAACTAGACGGTTGGCTGTCCTAGGTCTCCAGCTAGATCCGGCTGCAGCTCTTCAGATTTGTTAGCCTTTCTGATCATGAACCAGTGGCCTATGATAAGTCAATATCTCTTCCTCTCTCCTTCCCTCCTTTTTTACACACACACACCACATCATCATCATCATCACCATCCCATTGGTTCTGTTTCCCCAGAGAACCCTGATTAATATAGGGGCAAATAGATTCCTTGACCCTCAGCACTTGTAGGTTGCTGTCTGGGTTAGGGAGGTCCCAGCTGCCTGGGACAGCCCTGCAACAGAGAAACAGGGCTTGTCTGTGTCTGTACTGAGGAATTACTCACGAGTGGGAATGGAGAAAAAGGGAGACACAGGGAAGGGTGTCGTGGGGAGGCACGAGAATGCTACACAGGTAGCAATTCATTTACTTTTCATCAAATTAGGGCCTAAGTACTACAGTTAGCCCCCTTTCACAGATGGGCAAACTGAGGCACAAAGAGAGGTAATCAGTGATGTGAACTCAGATCTTGACTACTGCTTTGGAAGGAAGTCATGAAATATTAGGTTAAAAGCTATAGGAAAATGGAGTAAGACTCAGTCACCCACACGAGGTAGAGTTAATTCAAGGGTGGGGCAGGGAGGGGTAGCTGAGAGCCGGGGGACAGAGGAACAATGCTTGGAACCGGGAGGGCGCGTGCGGAGCGCTCTGTCGCGCTGACCAGGGCATTCTCCAGCATGGGTTGCAGAGGGACGACCTCTGCGGACAGGTGGCCTTCTTCAGAACACTGAGCGCGCTGCTGCCCACTGGGGGGCCAAGACTGTACCCAATCGACTGCCGATGCTCGGCTGTGGAGTGCCCGGCATGGCCGCAAGAGGGCGCGCCAGCCTCGGGCACCGAGGTCGCGTTAACTGCGAAGCTGGGCTACCCACAGTCACATTTCAGGGTGTCTCCGGGGGAAGGGGCTCCTGGGGAGGTGTTTCCTCAGAGCCTGCCAGCTCAGCCTCGCTGTAGACCCCCTTCCCCCAGAAACTGGACAGTACCCCACCTCCTTTCCTACCCTTTTTCCCAAATGGTGAGATTTAGATATAAATTGTGTAGGCCAGGGCTCCCCACTCCCTGCCTCCTGGCCCCTTAGATATTCCCCTGCAATATCTAAGAGAGGAATTAGCTTTGTTAGGTCCTGAAAGTACGTAAATAAGGATAAATAAACAAAATTTAAAGGCAGCTTTTTAATTTGAGCCCAGGCCTTGCTTCTTTTTGTTTCCGATTGAGTACATTTGGGGTGGGGCTGGGGGGGTTTGTCAAGATGCAGAGTGAGAGTAAACACACACGTTAAAGGCAAGCTTTATGCCTCACCCTGTCCACGAGATGGGGGTTCCCTCCTCATGGAATATTGCCCCCTCACAAGGGTCTAAAGCAAGATCCTCTTGAGGTTCACCTCTTCCAGGAAGCCCCTGCCCTGGGGAGGACCCTCTGAATATCTGTAGTTATATCTGTAATATCAGAGTCTTTGAGCTCTCTCTCCTTCTGGGAGCAATGCCCTGAGTATACACCCCACAGGAGCCAGGCCCTGAATGTGCCTCAGACGTTGAGGCCTTGTGGATCAGAGGTGGTTCTTCTTTCCTTATTTGGAAGTGTAGGTTGGAGTCCACATGGACAAAGAGAAGAAGGTCCATCACTGTCCTGGAATTCCTACTGCTGGTTTGACCAAGTCTTCAGGTGGTCAGACTTGGCTGCAGGTGGATGTGCAATGGGGGAAGCCGGCTTGACAGTGCATAGACCTTACAGAAAAAGGGGAAGGGTAACTTACACTCCTGGATACTCTCCTGGGCTCTGGGCTGAGTGTTCACAGAAACAAATAAGAGGTTATATGGGGAAACTGAAACCCAGAAGGGGAATTGTCCTGGCCAGAGTCACACAAGCAATCAAACATAATCCAAATACAAATTGAGTGGAGACTGATAGTCCAACAATTGTAGTCTTGGAAGCTGTGCCACTTTGGGCAACAGTTTTATGCCAAGAGGCTTCCATTTCTCCTGTGTAAAAAAATGGTTAAGTTATGTGGTGTGCAGTGTAACATGAGGAGGTGGGGGGAGGTTGCAAAGAGCAATAACCTGGGTGCACAGACCTGCCTCTGCCAATAAAACACTGACCCAGTCAGTTACTCTAAGGAACAGTTTCTTTTCTTTTCTTCTTCTTCTTTTTTTTTTTTCAGTCTTACTTCATCACCTTTGGTAGAGTGCTGTGGCATCACACTGCTCACAGCAACCTCCAACTCCTGGGTTTAGGCAATTCTCTTGCCTCAGCCTCCCGAGTAGCTGGGACTACAGGTGCCCATCAAAATGCCTGGCTATTTTTTTGGTTGCAATGTGGCCGGGGTTGGGTTTGAACCCGCCACCCTCAGTACATGGGGCCAGTTCCCCACCCACTGAGCCACAGGCACCACCCACTAAAGGAACAATTTCTATCCCTAAACAACATCTATCCTAAAAATATAAGAATTGCTTACTGTTATGAAATGTGAATATTTTACACATCAAATCCATAGGAAACATAAGAAATATGTGGTCATCTCAATAAATCCTGAGCATAATCAATTACAAGGTAGTCATCATTACCAAGAAGAAACTTGGGGTAAGCCAGGATCACAATAACACTCCTCAAGATTGTAGGTATATAAAAGGTCCCTCAAAAAGATCCTAGAAAATGTGTATCATGAAAAACTGCATAGATTTCAAAAATCGTTTGCACTAAAACAAAACTCATATTCACTTATATAGTCTCTGAACAGGATCTGATTAGTGGCACAAAAGACAAGATATCAGT
>CAUYQV010078661.1:0-51266 GCA_963574575.1 Galagoides demidoff
CAAATCTGTGCAAGTCCATTAAATGAGGTAGTGTTAACTAATTTGGGTTGTCAAATTTTTATACTTTGTAAATCATTTCACAAGTTTAAATTCTTGCTTTTGGTAGATAGATGGGAAAGGGGGAAGTCTTTTCCCCTTAGAACTAAAACCCTGACCTTTGATGAAATGATTAAATACTGTCCACTGACGGTTTGCTCCACGTGATTGTGCCATTTGTAAATGTGAGATGCAGAAGAAAACCAGGAACCTCAGTCTAGGCTGGGCCCGGTGGCTCACGCCTGTGATAATCCCAGCACGTTGTGAGGCTGAGATGGGCAGGTTGCTTGAGCTTAGGAGTTCACGAGACCAGCCTGAGCAAGAGTGGGACCCCATCTCTAAAAATAGCCAGGCATTGTGGTGGGCGCCTGTAGTCCCAGACCAGAGAGTCACTTGAGCCCCAGGAGTTTGAGGTTGATGGTGAACTATGATACCAGGGCACTCTACCTAAGGCAAC
Source organism: Galagoides demidoff (assembly GCA_963574575.1). NCBI lineage: Eukaryota > Metazoa > Chordata > Mammalia > Primates > Galagidae > Galagoides > Galagoides demidoff. The sequence goes on from CAUYQV010078661.1 coordinate 494, forward strand.
GCAGTGAGAGTCTTGTCTCCCCGCCCCCCGCGAAAAGAACCTCAGTCTAAGGAAAGTTAGATCTCCGAATCAGTTACAGTGATAGATGACTAAGATATTATAATGCCTGCTTTCAAGAAATCTATAATTGTAGAGGACTTAACGCAGGGCTATGAAACAGGAACAGAGTAAGTCATGATACAAGCAGCGCAGTAGGAGTACAGAAGAGAAGGAAGGAAGGAAAGTATTGCGGCAGCTGGTGAAAGCTTTCTTCCTTGGAAAAGGGGAGTTTAATTTGGTGTTTTTAAGAGTAATTTTGGCATTTACTCTAGAAGTAAAGAATAGCTAGCGAAAAATGGGTTTTGTTCTGAAACGAGCAATGTGCAGTGTTGAAACTGACTCAGTTTACCCAGGTAAGTAGAGTTGTATGGGACTTTAGAAGGTCAGAGGCTTGGGAATTTTGTTTTGATCTATTAATAGTTGGAAGGAATTGATGCTTGCTCCCAGTTCTGCTTGTGAGGTTAAAAAGCAGTAATTTTGTTATGGGTGTTGCTTTAATGCATTTCTAAAACCAAATGTGAATATTTGTGTTATGTTGTATATGTCTGGTATTTATTGTCCATTAATACCTCCTTTTTTTGTCATCTAAGATAACACTGCAAATAAAACTGAAAATTCCTGATGAATGGTATACACTCCAAAATAGAGATGTTTCTTGGGCAAAGAATTATGCTTCTGGTAGCCTTAAAGAGTCCTCTGAGGATTATGGGCCAGTTGTCTAAGTACTGCTTATACTTGGACAGTGTTGAAGAGATGAGGTGTAAGGTTAAAGCTCCATTTTCATCATCCCTGGGGCCATGATACCTTTGGTACAATTTCATTGAGCAATAAAAAGTATTGCGTGTGGCGTGTGGTATTAACCGTAGTGCAAAGATTATTATTTTATTTTTTTAAATAATGATTATAGGCTAGGCTCCTGTGGCTCAGCGGCTAGGGTGCCAGCAACATACACAGGAGCTGGTGCGTTCAAATCCAGCCTGGGCCTGCCAAACAACAATGATGGCTGCAACCAAAAAATAGCCGGGCTTTGTGGCGGGCACCTGTAGTCTCAGCTACTTGGGAGGCGAAGGCAGGAGAATTGCTTGGGCCCAGGAGATGGAGGTTGCTGTGAGCTGTGATGCCACGGGACTCTACCCAGGGCAACAGCTTGAGGCTCTGGTTCCCCCCCCCCTCCCAAAACGTACACAGTAGCTGGCGGGCTCCAATCCAGCCTGGGCCTGCCAAACAACAATGACAACTATAACCAAAAAATAGCTGGGCGTTGTGGCAGGCACCTGTAGTCCCAGCTACTTGGGAGGCTGAGGCAAGAGACTTGCTTAAGCCCAAGAGTTTGAGGTTGCTGTGAGCTGTGACGCCACGGGACTCTACTGAGGGCAACATAATAAGACTCTGTCTCAAAAAAAAAAAAACATGATTATATTACAGTGCTATATATACATATACAGTCTTTTAAGATTTCTGATGAGGTTTTATTTAGAAGTTTTGGAAGTTCTGTCCATAGGATCTGAATAAATTACACTTTAATAATTCAGATGTGGTCATTTGCGAGAATGATTGAGAAGCTTTGGCACAAATGTAGAATGTTGGTGTATCTTTATTTGGTCATAATAGAACAATTATAACATAGACTCTCTGACACTCTGAGAAATGTTTTGCCTGCACATATTTGCTGTGTTCTGGCCAGTGCTGGCCTGACACACCAGGTTCCAGAAATCACTGACAGGCTGGGTCACGTCTACCCTCAAAAATCCTTTGTGTGCCCCCAGGTTCTAATAATTATTATTATTATTTTTTAAGGCATCAGCCCTACCTCACAGAAACTTCCTGAGTTCAGATGTTTGTCCTACCTCAGCCCTCCCAAATAGCTGGGACTATAGGCACCCACCATAGTACCCAGCTAATTTTTCTATTTTTAGTAGCGATGGGGGGTGGGTCTCACTGTTGCTCAGGCTGGTCTCAAACTCCTGAGCACAAAGGATCTCCCTCAGCCTCCCAGAGTGCTAGGATTACAGGTGTGAGCCGCCCTGCCAGGTTCTGACAGTTTTGAGAGAATTTCTTTTTTTTCTTTTTTTTTGGAGACAGAGTCTCACTTTGTCACACTCAGTAGGGTGCTATAACGTCAGCAGCTCCTAGCAACCTCAAACTCTTGGACTTAAGTGATTCTCTTGCCTCAGCCTCCCAAGTAGCTGGGACTACAGGAGCCCGCCACAACACCCAGTTACCTCTCGAGACTAGGTCTCACTCTGGCTCAGGTTGGTCTTGAACCTGTGAGCTCAGGCAATCCACCCGCCGCAGCCTCCCAACTTCTGGGATTATAGGTGTGAGCCACTGTGCCTGGCCCTTCCCCAAATATTTTTGATCTGGGGTTGGTCGAATCCACAGTGTGAAACCTGGATACGGAGTGCCTACGATATTTATTTAACAAGCCTTGTATAGTGCTTGCTCTATGCTGGGCACTTGTGTAAAATGTTTTACAAATAATTATTGATTTTAATCCTCTTACTAACCAATAAAGTAGGTTTTGTTTTTCCCATTTTACAGTTGCAGAAACCGAGAGCTCAGTTAATAGCTTGTTTCCAAGATCACTCAACTTGGAGGTGGGATTCAAATGTCCGGCTGTCTGGCTGCATAGTCTGTGCCTGGACACTGCTTTGCTAAATGTTTTGCAAGGAAAAAAAATGCAGATAGACTTAATCCTTGCTGTTGGTCAGAATATCTGTGGTGAACTGGTTGCAGTAATTCTGCAGCCTGTCTACCTTGTTTTGCACTGGCAGTTCTGTGCTAAATTCTTTACATTTGTGCCCTACTGTGTCATTCTGTTTTAATTACTACATGTTGTTTGCTTAGGCAGCACATGTACTAAAGATGTTTTAATTATTACATGAACCACAAACTATACAATTTAAAGAAATATACTTATGTGAATATATAGCGAAAAGTGGCTTGATTGAAAGGTTCTCATTTAGCTAGAAGCAGGTCTTCCATCTGGCATTCTGTGATCCCTGTATTCCTTTTTTTTTTTTTTTTTTTGGATAGAGTATCACTCTTCTACCAGGGCTAGAGTGCTGTGGCATCAGCCTAGCTTATAGCAACCTCAAACTCTTGGCCTCCAGTGATTTTCTTGCCTCAGACTCCCGAGTAGCTGGGACTATAGGCATCTGCCACATTATTCAACTTTTTTTTTTTTTTTTTAAGAGATGAGGTTTCACTCTTGCTCAGGCTGGTATGGAACTCCTGAGCTTAAGCAATGCACCTGCCTCAGCCTCCCAGAGTACTAGGATTACAGACATGAGCCACCTTGCTGGGTCTTTCCCTGGTATGCTTTTAACAAAAGCCTTTCCTTACACCTTTGGAGTTGGAATGGTATCTGGAGATGAACGGTTCCATAGCTTCATTTCATAAATAAGGAAACTGAGGCCCAGAGGAGGTCAGTGTCTCATTGTTTTGAAGCAGAAGCATAATTTAAACTACCAGGTTCAATTTAATGATGTTCTCCTTTGTTATAGTCATTGAAAATTTATACAGTGCTATGGAAATCCAGACTACTTTAATAAACTTTTAAAAAGATTTTATATCAGCTCGGCGCCTGTGGCTCAATCGGCTAAGGCGCCAGCCACGTACACCTAAGGTGGAGGGTTCAAATCCCCAGCCCGGGCCCGCCAAACAACAATGATGGCTGCAACCAAAAAATGGCTGGGCCTTGTGGCGGGCACCTGTGGTCCCAGCTACTTGGGAGGCAGAGGCAGGAGACTCGCTTGAGCCCAAGAGTTGGAGGTTGCTATGAGCTGTGATGCCATGGCACTCTACCCAGGGGGATAGCTTGAGGCTCTGTCTCAAAAAAAAAAAAATTTTATATCCATTTGAAGGCACATTCTCATGTTAACCCCAGTTACTTCCCACTCGCCAACCTCACCATTTCTTTGCTTTTGTTTTCTGTTGTTCCCAGCAGGCTGCAGTACGTTCCTTAGTTGTCTAAGTCATATCAAGTTTTATAAGACCTTCATCTCTTTACATAATAGATACACATAAGTAATATGTAGACTTAATATTGACTTGTTTCAAACAACTGCATAAATGGTGAACAGACATAATTGTAGACGATAGATACTCAGATTAAACAAACATGACTTCTGTGGAGAGTAGTTTCTGTAGTAGGCTAGAGAATTGTAGCCTAAATATGTTGAATGTGTTCTGAAATTAGAAATTCCTGCAATTGGAGAAGCTAGAAGATGATCTGAATTTAAAAATGGAAGATTGTTAAGCATTGTTTATAATGGGCTTTGTAGTTTTTATACTGGTTTATAAAAGTGGAACGACCTGTTAATACAAAATGTAGCCTGTATATACATCTGTGCTTGATGACCTTTTCTGGGCCTGGTCCTCTTTTTTCCTGGTTTTAAATCAAAGTAATTTAAATTTAGATGTTTGCTCTTTTATTTCTGTGTCATGTGTAATTTGGACTGAGGTATAGATGTTAAAATAGATTGTAGCTAAGATAACTTCATACTGCCATAAAAGTAGGAACAAATCAGGAAAAATGGAAGTTGAAATATATTTTTTTAGAAAAGTATGAGGAGTGTTTTATGACTTCAGGGTAGGTGCCCAGTCCAAAAAACTAGTGTCTTTTAGATTCTGAGATCTAATCAGTTAAAAATTAATTATGAAAAACTAGTTGTCTTTAGGTGGGGCTTTACAACAGAAATACATATTAATTCATAACCACATAGCTTCACTGCCTAGCTTTACCAACTGGTGTACATCTCTTCATTGATACTGATGTAATTATTTATGTTCTGATATTATGTCATCATAAATAATTTATATGGCTTAGGTCTAAATAATAGGCTTCTAATAAAAAGTAATTTGATAACTTTTAGAGGACAGTTTTTCTTTAAAATAAAAAAAAATTAATGTGCCCTTAAATTTGCTTAACTAAACTTATTCATTTGAGGTCATTATAATTTTATATACATTTCTAAGAAGTAATACAGAGAGATTGTTTTGTGTCCTTTGCCTAGTTTTCCCCAGTGGTAACGTCTCATAAAAGTATAGCGTAACATTACAACTAAGAAACTGATACGATCCACTAATTTCATTTTGATTTCCCCAGTTTTACGTGTGTGTTTTGTTCTGTGCAGTTGTATCAGATGTGCAGGTTAATGGATCTTCTACTACAGTCAAGTTGCAGAAATCCCTGAGGTTGCTGTTTTGTAATTACACTCACCTTTCTCCCTGTCCCTTCCCCCCTTTACTACTAACCCCTCCAAACTACTCATCTGCTCTCCTATTCTATAATTTTGTCATTTTAAGAATGTTAGGTAAATGGAATTATTTATCGATACTGTGTAACCTTTAGAGATTTGCCCTTTTTTGCTCAGGATAATTCCCTTGAGATTCTCCCAACTTGTCTGTATCAAAAGTTTTATTTCTGAGTGTTCTGTTGTATGAATATATTGCCGTTTGTTTAACCATTCGTGTTCTTTTGTCAACGTTGAGTTTTTCATTCTTTGGGATAGGTGCCCAATTGCTGGGTTGTATAAAATTTTGCCTATTTTAAGAACCTGCCAAACTGTTTGCTGGAGTGATTGTACTTTTTTTTTTTTTTTTTGGAGACAGAGTCTCAAGCTTATGGCCCTGGTAGAGTGCTGTGGCATCATCACTCATAGCAAACTCCCAACTCTTGGGCTCGAGCGATCCTCTTGCCTAAGTTGTTCTGTTTTTTTGTAGAGACAGGGTCTCGCTTTTGCTCAGGCTGATAATTGTACTTTTTTGCATTTCCACTAGCGGTAAGTAAGAAATTCTGTTCCTCTTCATCTTTGCTTAGTTTTGATAATATGTGAAGTCTCAGGAATGAAACTTAATGAAAAATTTTCTTGATGTGACAAAAGTTAAGTGAGAAAGAAAAGAGTTTAGGGTGTGCGAGCTGCAAGATGGTGGGAGCTGGGCAGGGTGGGGTTTGGCTAGGGCCTTTCGTGGAAACAGAGATGCTAGTGCAGAAGAGATTTTGAGTTCCACAGCCTTACTTTCTCTCTTGTCCATTTGAAGCCTGTGAGTAACAGTTGCATGATAATGTTGTCACTGGCAGCCTCTCTTAGACTGCCTTTGGTGGGTAAAAGGACATCATGGTAAGCCACCTGAACATAGGTAACATTTTCTAAGCCCTTACTATAAACAAGTACTGACCACTATATATATACTCTACATGTATTAACTTGATTAATTCTTGCAACAACTGTGTAACAAATTGTCCCAAAATTTAACATCGTAAAACAACAAACATTATTATTTCACCGTTTCCGAGCGCCTGGAATTTAGGAGTGACTGGGCTAAGTAGGTCTAGCTCAGGGTCTCTATGAGGTTGTTTGTTTTGTTTTTTAGCCGGGACTGCAGTCATCTGAAAACTTGATTGGGGCTAGGAGATCTGCTTCCAAGGTGGCTCATTCACATAGCTTTAGGCCAGAGCCCTCAATTCCTCTTCATTTTGACCTCACTGTATTGGTTCTGGAATACATCACAACGTGGCACCTGGCTTCCGGTAGAGTGAGTGGTTCAGGAACTGCTTTTAGTGAGGCAACAACAATCCCTTTTTTGACCTAGTCTTAGAAGTCATACACTGTCACTTTTGCCATATTCTGTTAAGTGAGTCACTAAATGAAGCCAGATGAAGATGAGGGGAATTAAATTAAGCTCCACCTTTCAAAAGGAATGACTTCAGAAATTGTGGAAATATTTTAAGATGAAGAAATTTAGGAATGGAGAGGTTTAAGTGGCTAGTCTGAGTGTGTTGCAGACCTTGGATCTGAATCCCGGCTCTCTGGCTCTATGTCACTTTTTTCTTTAACTGTATGCCATGACCACTTAACCTCCTTTATGTTTAAGAGGTTAAGAGCTCAAGGCACATAGTAAATATATAAAGTGACAATTACTTTATTCGTATTTACTTATATCTGGATATTCATGGATTGTGGGGCCCTCTCGCTTATGTTTTATTCTTAGTACTTTGACTCAATTTTTATATTTACCCATTTAGTTTATCTACAGATCCTTAACTGATTACCTTCTGCCAGATACTAGAATGCTTACTGTCACATAGGGAAGAACTTAAAGGTGAACTGATTGACATCAAAGAATCTTAATCTATAGGGTAATTTCACAAAAGAAAATATTAGTAAGCATAACTTTTTATTCTACAGCATCTAGTTTTGCAATTCTCACACATTCTCAAGTTGTTAGAACTAACATACATTGTGGATAGTTACCAAGAATGCATTGCAGGCCCCATGCAGTGTCTCACACCTGTAATCTTAGCCCTCGGGGAGGCCCAGGCAGGAGGATCCCTTGAACTCAAGAGTTCAAGACCAGCCTGAGCAAGAGCAAGACCCCATTTCTATTAAAAATAGAATAATTAGCCAGGTGCCTATTGTCCCAGAGACTCAGGAGACTGAGGCAGGAGGGTCACTTGAACTGGGAGTTTGAGGTGGCTGTGAAATGGGTAGAAACTATGGCACTTTAGGCTGGGCAACACAGTGAGACTGTCTCAAAAAAAAAAGTGCATTGCAAATTCAAGTTGGCAGTGGGATGAAGTTCCTCAGACAGGTTGTCTACTAATATCAAAACCAGTAAATGCTTTAGAATCTGAGGTAGTGTTGGGACCAAAATCTGCTGCTAATTTTTTTCCCCCAGATACTTGAAGTGACCATGAGAACTCTGTGCAGTCTGGTTTATTTTTTTCTTATGTAGGTTAGGAAAGGTGGAATGACTCTTTTCCTCTTTCTTTTTCCTTTTTTCCTTTTCCTTTACGGTCTCACTCTGTCCCACAGGGTAGAGTGCAGTGATATAGTCATAGCTCACTGCAACCTTAAACTACAGGCTCAAGTGATCTCTTGCTTCAGCCTCTCCACTAGTGAGAGGACTATATAGGCACATGCCACCATGCCTGGCTAATTTAGTTCTTATGTTTTGTAGAGAACTTTATTTTATATATTTCTTTATTTGAGACAAAGTCTCACTTTGTCACCATTGGTACAGTGCCGTGGCATCATAGCTCACAGCAACCTCTTAACTCTTGGGCTCAAGTGATTCTTTTGCCTCACCCTCCCAAGTAACTGGGACTACAGGCACCCACCACAATGCCCAGCTATTTTTAGAGACAGGATCTTGCTCTGGCTCAGGCTGGTCTCAAACTCCTGAACTCAGGCAGTCTATCCATTTTGGCCTCCCAGAGTTTTGGGATTACAGAAGTGAGCTACTGCGCCCAGAAGAACTTTTATTTTTTTATAGAAGCAATGTTTTATTAATTTGTCAAGGTCCATCTTCCGGCCTCAAGCCACCTTCTCTTCTAGAACGTTCAAGTGTTCTGGCCTGGAATGACTTTTTTTCTTTGAACAAATACATGTATGCTTTTATAAAGTAACCGTCACTCAAATTATGCAGAAAGGAAGAGAGGTCTTGGAATTTTGGTAAGATCTTTTTCAGATTTTCTGCATATATTTCATTTTATCATTCCTGGGAAAACTGTCTTACGATCTTTCCGACATTAAACTTCAGAGTACTTAACAGAATTCAAACCCATAAGGGCATTAGAGTTGCAAATTTATATTCACAAAACAATAGATTAATGTATAGATTATAAAAGGTCCTGTTTTAGCAGTGTTAAACAGTGTAATTGTATGAAAGTAAGATTCTGCAGGCTAACCAAAGTTGGAAATTGTAAGCCAAGCCACCTGAAACTTGGGTAAAAGAACTAAAGGAAGCCAGGGTGGATTAAGAATAGGACCAGAGGTAAAGGGTAAAGCTTCCTGCCTGTATAGGAACTTCTTACTGAAGTCCAAGACTTTACGACCATATTTTGTGTTTGACAACATTCAGTGAATTCCCTAATGAGTCTAATTTCTCAGATCTACACACAGACATATCCAGTTTCTATCAAGACTCATTAAAATCCTAAGTTCTCAATTGCCTCTGTTACATACACCTCCCTTTGTGTCTGCCAGCATTCAGGGAACTTCTCGGTAGAGGTTCAGGGCTTACATGTATGGACATCGCTCCTACTTATTCAAACAGTAGAAATTCTTGATTTTTATTATTTTTTTTAGGGGTGTAACAGGTATGAGGAATAGACTGGATTAGAGTTTGGTCTTGAGAAGTCTTATCAAAGTAGGACATTATGAAACCAGCTGATTCTTAATTGTCATTGGGTTGGGCTGGGATAAATTTTCCAAAGATTGAACATACTGGTGTGGTGTGTGCCCAGTGCTGACTCACTGTACTTACTCCCTGTGTAAGTGTGGTTAGTGCCCAGGCCCTACCTATATGAGTTCATAGGACATAATTGTTCTTTTTTCTTCTACTTGTGCTCTTAGTCTTCCTTTCCCCCGAGTCCTGCTGGAAACTTTGTGATCACCTTGCCAAAGGGTTTACACAGGCCATAAAATCCAGTATAAATTTGATTATTTTACAGATTGTGTCAACTGTCTGTCACGGCAAACATTAGTGGATCCCCCAAAACTAAGAGATCACGCACTTAGTGGTCATTATGTAGCTTTTTTCTTTAGAAAGAAAAGTTAAAACTGAAACAAGATTTGGTGTTCATAACAAATACCTAATGACCCCGTTACCTTATAATCCCTTCCCCACCTCCCCCATCCCCTTTCCCTTGAGAGAGCCTTATTCTGCTGCCCCAGGGTTGAGTGAACGCTAGGGCATCAGCCTAGCTTAGAGCAACCTCAAAGACTGCTTTAAGGGATCCTCCTACCTCAGCCTCTCCTGAGAAGCTGGGACTACAGGCATCTGTCACAATGTCTGGCTGATTTTTCTCATTTTAGTAGACATGGGTTTCTCACTCATCCACAGGCTGGTCTAGAACTCCTGAACTAAAGGGATCCTCCTGCCTTGGCCTCCCAGAGTGCTAGGATTACAGGCCTAGCCACCATAGCCAGCCCTACCTGTTCTGTCTTGAAGCCAGTGCCAACAACGGGAGCTTAACCAAAGGCCATTTTCTGCAAAGCTGCAACCAGAATTAAGTGCCTGGAGACCATTTTAATAGTTGTGGCAATCCATTTTCATGGTGGCAAGACATGAATGGGAAATTGTACCGAGCCAATAAGGCCTTCTTTGGAAACACAATCCTTGGCAAGGTTTAGTCTGGTAACTTGATGTTTCAGCTAGTGCTTAAGCAAAAAATGGAATCCACTTGTAGTTATTTTAAAAGAGTGAAATAATTTACCCAGTGTGTAAAATTTACAGGCAGGATGCATCCCCCCCCCGTGTGTGAAAACAACTGAGTTTTATGGGATTTATGCTGCACAGATATGTGGAGATCTTTTTAACTTCTGAGTTCCTGAAACCTAGTTTGTGTTACGTCGTCTCAGAGAAAGCAGTTCTTGAGGTGTAGAGTGAGTGATCCCCCCATTTTTGTCTTCATTGGAAGCTGAGAGGTCACAAAGCCCCTTTGAGTAAAACTAGACTAGTGCTACTTTCAGAGACTTACTTCATTGTCATTGGTTTAGCTAACCTTTTTTGGGTTAGATTGTTTTTTTAGAGGTAAGTACTAAGAAACACTGACTTGGTCAGAAATGAAATGTGAATTAAGTTACCTGAAATACATATTTATGCTAGATTAAGCTTGTCTGTGTGGATCAGGGCCAGACAGGAAAATGAGAACGTTTCTAAGGACAGAAATGGCAGGCTGGACCCTATGTTTGTATGTGCATTTGGGCTTATGCTTATAAATATTTAAATATCAAAATATGTAAATATATAAAATGAAAGTTCTCTATAATTTTTGGGGGGGATACAGTCCTTCTCCTTGAGCATGTACTAATTTATAAAAACACAACAGTAATGGCTCGGCGCCTGTGGCTCAATAGGCTAAGGCTCCAGCCACGTACACCTAAGGTGGCGGGTGCCTGTGGTCCCAGCTACTTGGGAGGCTGAGGCAGGAGACTCGCTTGAGCCCAGGAGTTGGAGGTTGCTGTGAGCTGTGATGCCATGGCACTCTACCCAGGGGGATAGCTTGGGGCTCTGTCTTAAAAAAAAAAAAGAGAAAAAGAGATCAAAACAACCTAACCTCACATCTCATTGACTAACTTCACACCTCAATGTACTAGAAAAAGAAAGAAAATAGATTAGAGTGAACTAGAAAAGAAAGAAAGAAAGAAGAAAGGAAGGAAGAAAATAGATTAAAGTAGCAATAAACTAAACACAAACTAATAAAAAAATCAATCAAATTGAGAAGGTATTTGGCAGACACATAGACCAATCAAATAGAATAGAGAACCCAGAAGTAAATCCATATATTTACCAATTTTCAACAAAGGTGCTAAAAACTACACTGGGGAAGGACAGTAGTGTCAATAAATTGTGGTGGGGAAAATAGATATCTTTTTACAGAACAATGAAAATAGACTCCTATCTTTCTCAATATGTAAAATTCAACTCAAAATGTATTAAGGACCTAAAAGACTTAAAACTATGAAACTATTAGCAGAAAAACTAACAGTTTCTAATAGGAGAAACTGATATGTAGGAGAAATACTTTAGCAAATTGATCTGAACAAAGATTTTATGGAAAATATCTTAAAACAATGCCAACAAAACCAAACAGAAAAATAGGGTCATATCAAGTTAAAAATTTTCTACACAAGAAAGGAAATAACAAGAGTGAAGATACAACCTATAGAATGGGCGAAAATATTTGCAGACTATTCCTTTGACAATTAATATCCAGAATATACAAAGAACTCAAACTCAATAGCAAAAAAGTAAATAATTTGATTAAAATTGGGGAAAATATCTTAATAGACATTTCTCAAAAGAAGACATACAAATGGTTGACATGTGCATAAAAAATGGTCAATGTCACTAGTTATGAGTGAGCTGCAAATCAAAGCCACAATGAGAAATACTGTCACTCTACTCAGAATGACTATTGTCAAGGAGACCAGAAAAAAAAAATGCTGGTGAGGATGAGGATAAGAGAGGACTCTTATATGACGTTTGTGGGGATGTAAATTAGTATAGCCATTATGGAAAACAATATGAAAGATTCTCAAAAAAAACAAAAAGAGAACTACCATGGTTTAGCAATCCCATAATTGGGCATTTATTCAAAAAAAAGGAAATCAGTATAGTGAAGAGATATCTACACTTCCAAACTTATTTTAGGACTATTCACAATAGCCCAGATATGGAATTGATATTGTATATTAAAAAAACGTGGTATATGTATGCAACAGAATACTATTCAGCCATAAAAAGAATGAAATCCTGTCATTTGCAACAATATGGATGAAGCTGGAGGACATTACGCTAAGTGGAATAAACCAGACATACATACTTTATGATCTCACTAATATGTGTAATCTGAAAAGTCAAACTCACAGAAGCAGAGCATAGAAAGATGGTTGCTAGGGTCTGAGGTGGAGAAAATGTGTCAAAGGGTAAAAATTGTTAGTTATAAGGTTAATAATTTCTGGGGATCTAATGTAGAGTATAATGTCTATAATTAATAATACCATATTGTTATTTAAAATCTGATAATAGAGCAGATTTTAGTGTCCTCATCATGTGTGCACACACACATGCAGTGGTAACTATGTACAGACGGTGCTGAATGTGTAATTTGATTGTACTATAATCCTTATACAATATATAGGTGTATGAAGTCTGACAAGTTTGCAAACTCATAGTAGAAAAAGTGCTACATACCTCATTACTGAATGTCACTATAATCACCTATAAATTACTCCCCTTGGGAAGCTATGCACTGACACCAGTGCCTAATCCATCCTTCAAAGAAATGTTGGAACTCTTTTTCTGGCATGGCCATCAGAGCTGTGATCACAGGAGGTGTATTAATTAAGTTCACAAACTCATCCTAGTAAAGTTCTTTAAAGAGTGGACTAGATGTTGGCACCAGTGCGTAGCTTCCCAAGGAGAGTACTCCTAAGGAGACCAGTATTCCAGCAATGAGGTACGTAGCACTTTTCTGAGGATGAGTTTGTGAAATTAATGTCTGACCTTGAATAGCTTGAATATATGCAATATTTATTTGCCAATTATGCCTCGGTTGGAAAAATAAATTGGAAAAGAGCTAAGAACTAATATTACATGTTGGGTGTGTTTTTATTATTTATTATATATCTCTCACAATGCTGGATACCAGGGCAATCAATAGTGAGCAAAGGAGCTGTGTCTTCTGACATTATGGGGTGAGACAGTAACTAATTTCAAGAACTGTAAGATAAGTTTAATGCATGCTGTGACATTAATTGAATGCTATCCATCTTTTGCTTTTATGATAATAGGAATATTAAAATCATTTAGGTTTTCTTGGAACTATTTGGACATAAATATGTAGTAATCCAGCATTAATGAAAAATAAATTTCTAACAATGTTTTAAGAATAATTTTTCAACATGATTCATAATGTAGTAAATATTCATCTACATTAATGATACCTGAGTCCCACGATTCTCCATTTATCTTTTGTATGATGCATTTTGGATGAAATGGAACATTTTCAAGCCATTTTATTGGCGTATTTCTAGCTGAGTTTAAGTTGTTGAAGTAGTTTCACTTAGTCATTTATTTGTTCAGGACAGATTGATAGATTAGTACAAGTATGGTTTCTTAATAGGAGCTGCAGAAAAAAGAAATAAAATATAAATGAGCAGTCATGTAGTGGTAATGAGAAGACATCTATCCAAGATATAATTATGATAAAAAAGGGTTAAGTGTCACGAAAGAAGAATGAGTAAAGATCTATGGGAGAGACAGTACGTTCATTCCACTTCAGTGATGGAGGCATTTGCAGAAGCCCTCAACACTAATTATTATTTTGTTAGGTGAAGTTGGAATGTGGGTAGAGAGAACAAGGAAAAGCAAAGGATGTTATAGCAGGTGGTATTGAGTTTTTCAATACACGGAATTTTAATGGTACAAAGCAGAGAGAAGACTCTTAAGACTGGAGACAAACATGAAGGCCTTAAGCAAACACTATCTCAAGATCTTTTCTTTCTTTTCTTCAGTAGGCAAAGGGGAACTATGGAAGGTTTTTGAACAGTTTTTACTTAATTGATCAAAGACATTATTGTTCTTATCTGAAATTGGTGATACAAAGGATGAACACATTTAAAAAGCAGTGACGAATCTTTCATGGGGTGTTTTATGCAGGCAGATGCAGACGTGACACCAGAATTCACCAGACAGGCAAGAGCTTTCTATTTAAAATGGGGGATGATTTATTTGGCCAACTATAGACTATTGCAGGTTAGAATGTCTCTGTGAGAAGGAGAGGTGGCCAGTTTCCTGCAGACAACCAGGTCTGCATGTATCAATGCTGTAGGTTTGTGGGCCCCAACCCCCAGGCTACAGACTGGTAGTGGTCCATGGCCTCTTAGGAATTGGGCTGCACCATAGGAGGAGAGTGACGAGTGAGCAAGGGATGCTTCATCTGTATTTACAGCCACCCCCCATCACTAGCCTTACTGCTTGAGTACCACACCCTGTCAGATCAGCAGCAGCATTAGATTAGATAAGGGTCATAGAAGCATGACCCTTACATGCAAGGGATCTAGGTTGCCTGCTCCTTGTGAGAATATAATGCCTGATGATCTGAGGTGGAGATGTAATGCACTTGAATTATCCCCAAAACACCCCTGTCCCCTGCATTGGAGGAAAAATTGTCTTCCATGAAACCACTCCCTGGTGCCCAGAAGGCTGTGAACTGCTATTGTAGATGACAGATCTGATTTAAATCTCTACCACTCTGGGAGCTTGGGAAAGCTGCTTAAATCTTTGCACTCTCAGTTTCCTAAGCTAAAAGTCATGAAAAACAATATATAATATTATATACTGCTTGGCCTTATCATAAATTAGATTCCAGGCATGCATTGCTTAATGACAGTGATATGTTTTGAGTAATGCATTGCTAGACAATTTTAATTGTTATATGAACATTGTAGAGTATACTTACACATACCTAGAGCCTACTGCACACATAAGCTATCGGGTATAGGTGATTGCTCCTAAGCCACAAACCCGTACAATGCGTTACTGTACTAATACTTGTGGGTGAAAGCTAGAGTCAGCTGGCATTCCCCTGAAACCTCGAGCAGGTCATGACTCTGAGTTTCATTCAGCTCCTCCACTGCAGTGCACACCAATGGTGGCGAATGGGGGTTGGAATGAACAGTAGAGTAGATAAGAAAATAGTCTGGGAAATGTCTAGTTAGAGAGCGACAGCTTAGAGACAAGAATATCAATAAAACTAGAAAGTAATTGGTAGTTTCTCCAACAGATCCCCTGCAGCCACAGTTACCTTGACAGGAAGGCTGTATCTTTCCTTCATTAAATTTCCCCCAAAGTACTGTCTGAGTTGCAGCTTAGTACTCCCCTGTCCTTCAGTCTGACAACTTTCTTCCCTAAACAAAGAACTGCTGTTTAATTGAAGTGGGAAGCTGTTACCTTTTTACTTTTTGCCTTGTGATTGCACACCACCAAATTTTCCAAATAAATTTGGTGCTGGGCTCCAGATGGCGACTGTTAGCCTTGCCAGGAGCTCATACAGGGTCTTCTCTCACAGGTCAGCACACTGTGAGTGTGTGTGTGTAATTTTCATAGCACTTTCTCTCCTTTTGTCTACCAGAGCCCAGCAGTTAGGCAAGGTTCCTGCTTTAGGAGGAACTGTCAGTCCTCCGTGTTGCAGCTTGGTTATTGGATTGCTACAAATACCATAGGCAACTGTAACCCAATGGTAAGTATTTGTGTATCTAAATACATCTAAACATAGAAAAGTTCTGGTAAAAATACTATGTGGGGAAAGGGGAGAGGGAGGGGAGGGAAGGGAGGAGGGTGGGTGGAGGAGGATGATTGGTGGGATCACGCCTATGGTTCATCCTATAAGGGTACATGTGAATCTCTCTAAATGTAGGATGTAAAGTCTTAACACAATAACTAAGAAAATAACATGAGGGTTATGTTAACCAGTTGGATGAAAGTATTTCAAACTGTATATAGAAACAGCACACTGTACCCCATGATAGTATTAATGTACACAGCTATGATTTAATAAAAAAATACTATATAAAAGATAAAAAATGGTACACCTACATAGGGTACTTACCATGAATGGACTTACAGGATTAGAAATTGCTCTGGGTAAGTCCTTATCAGCCTCATGATCTAATTGCTGAAATTTTATACCCTATTCTATGTTTCTTCCAAAGTGTATGCAGCAAAATTGTCTAATGTGTCATGTGAGAGGTTCTGCATTGATAATGAGTGCTATAATGAAACATATAAATACCTTTCACCAACAAAATGCTAGTCATAGTCATGTAAAATTTGTCTTCTGCATTTATTAAGTTCCCTTGGAGAAATTAAAGTTCCAAAAAAATAGTATCCTCATACAAACTAAAGGTGGAAGATGATAATGCTAAAGGTATACAATCTGAAATATAATTGCCTTGCTCTCATCAATGACAGCCCAAAGTCTAACATTCTTAGGTCACTTTAAAATCTAAAGTCATTATCTCCAGTCTGTTAATCTGTTCATTCTTAGCTGGAGGCCATAGATGCCTGGGTAATGTTTAGATTCTATCAGCAGCTACAGTCTGGAATACATCTCTTTGGAATGGACATTGTTTTGGGGCCTCAGGAGATGTATGGAAGCAATGGATTTAAGTTTAGCCCTGCCAGAGTTTATTTCACAGCCTTGGATGAAATTGATCAGCATTTCTGACCTGCCTGATCAGTAACAGTTAAAGATAGAACCTTATCAGTGCCTGGTAGAGCAGTCGGGAGTCAGCTCTCCAGCTAGAAATACCATCCCATGAGCTGAGATACAACAGAACTGTAGCAAACATTTTGGGTAGTTGCCTGTCTCACCAGGGCTGCTGTGTACATGTTTACTATTTCTGCACAGAGGTCACTTCTTCAGAGATGGCTTTCCTGTCTTTCATCTCAAACCACCCTTAATCACATCTCTTTCTGTCTCTTCATTATAGAACACTGTCTTATATTATCTTATTGTCTGATATCTAATTTATTGTATTCAATACTAGAATCTAAATGAAGGGCAAGGACCTCCTTATCTTGTCCTTAGCTACATCTCCAGTAATGAGAGTATATCCTTGGACATAAGAGTCAACTTATTAGTGTTTGTGGAATAATCAATTGTATTAAAAAAATCAAAACTCTCATTCCTATACAACAACATATTATATCCAGTCTTAGGGTGAAACTATAATTATTTATATAATTTTTCTGTTTATTATCTTTATTTCTTAATACATGAACTTAGAAAATTATTTTTAACAACTTGCTATAAAAATGGAGGCTTCTTAGCTCATATTAGCTATTCTTCTGACTATTGTTGGTATTATTACTTCAAAAGATACAAATTAAATACTAAAAATCATTTTCTTATTATGCTGATGTCATAAAATGAATCACTCAATACCCATTTTTAAAATTTCTTTTTTAAAGCTGAAATAGCAAATAAATTTATTTGCAAAAGCTAAAATCACAGAGTGATTACCCAAATATCCAAATAGGGCCCAAATATGTACAGAGCCTTTATTTTCAAGGGGGAGATGGGAATATAGTCAATATCCATATTCAATAGTATTTTTGTTTCAGCTTTGGCTATGCCCCCTTTGTTCTGTCTAGGATATGAACGTAAAGCTGGGAGTGGCAGCAGCCATTCTGTGGTCCTGAAGAGAAGAAAGACAAGGTGTACTAGCTTAGGGTTAGGAGAGACAAACTCATTACTCTCTCTCTTTTTTTTGTGAGACAGAGTCTCACTTTTTTACCCTCAGTAGAGGGCTGTGGCATCATAACTCACAGCAATCTCAAATTCTTGGGCTCAAGAGATCCTCTTGCCTCAGCCTCCCAAGTAGCTGGAACTGTATGCATCTGCCACAATGCCCAGATATTTTTTGTTTTAGAGATGGGGGTCTCACTCTTGCTTAGGCTATTCTCAAGCTTGTGAGCTCAAGCAATCCACCCACCTCAGCCTCCCAGAGTGCTAGGATTGCTGGCATGAACCACCAGACCTAGCTAAACTCATTATTCTTAATCCTTATTTTCCTGCTGCTTGTAGTTGAATACATTACTAACAGATGTATTATTTAGTTCATTTCACACCATAACTCTTGACTCCCCATTATGCAAAATGCAGAAATTCAGTTCTCTATATTTCTCTCCAGTTCTTTCTTCTGCCAATTTCTCTCAGCTATATCATTATTTTGCTATCAGAGCTTATAATTCCTACATGCTGTTCCATTACGGTAATCAATGCTCCCAGGAATTGCCTTCAAAGTTAATCTAAAATTTGATAAATAATGAACAGAAATATAATTATGTAAATATCAGTCACAATTAGAACCTCATATTGGGATTGGATTTGGAGACAAAAATATAATTATAAGTAACAAAACCCATGCAGCTCAAAGAGGAATCTTGAACCTTAGGAAAATATAGTCTTATAGTTTGCCAAATTATGTTTCATTTGGCTTATTTCATATTTGAACCATGACTTCAATCATGTCTTTTATTTATTTCTGTTTTTATAAGGTTTTTGTCTTTATTTTTCTTATCATAAAAGTGTGTTCTTTGTTAAATCAATAATTTTCAACTAAGTTTCTTAATCAATCTCCTCACTGGATATAATAAATGTTCACAATTATTTCCAAATGTACCCACAGATTAATGCAACTTTATTCTCTTAAGACCATCAGATGACATTACATTTTCTTTCTCACCTTACCACTTGAGATTTCATTCATTTTTTCTTACTTAATAAATGTAAAAAATATTTTAAAATGGAAATGGAGAAAAACTCACCTGGTCATATTGAAAATTAGAAATCCAGATTAAAAAAGGGGCATTGAACTCCTAAAATATATGTTAGAAGTAGTACCTGTCCAAGACACATGGTCAATAGACTGGCCAAAGTCAGAGTGAGGGAGAAAAATCTTACTACATAAAAGATGAAAGCATTATGCAACTTACACCCCCCCCCTTTCAGACCAATGGCAAATATTTCAGAGGAAACTTTACAAGCCATAAGGGCAGAAGGCAATGGAGTCATATCTTTAGTTTTCCTAAGCAGAATAACTGTCAGTCAGAATTTTGTATCCTACAAAACTAAATTTCATAAGTGAAGGAGGTGTAAAGTTTTTTTCAGACAAACATACACTAAGGGAATTTATCACTATTTATTTGCCCAGGAAGAAACCCTTAAAAGTGCCCTATACATCAAACAGAATAATTGATACTCACCAGTATAAAGAGAACCAAAAGTAAAAACTTACAGCTTTTATAAAACAGAAACTCAAGGGAGAAAACAAAACAGATAGGTAGTAATCAAAATGATAACTGGCACACAGTTTAAATGCCCCACTTAAAAGATTGGCAGAAAGTTTAAAGAAACACAACTCAAATGCCTGCAGTCTTAAAGAAATCCCTTTAATTTATAAAGATTCTTGTGGACTCAAGGTAGAGAGCTGTAAAAAAAATTCCATGCAAATGGAAACCAAAAGCAAGCAGTAGTGGATATTCTGATATCAGATAAAATAGACTTTAAATCAACAACAGTAAAACAGGACAAAGATAATAATTATATGAAATATTTCAAGATGAAGTTATAACAATCCAAATGTATGTGCAGCTAACACAGGTGCCCCAGATTTATAAAACAAACACTACTAGATTAAGGAAAGAAATGAATAGCTGAGGAGTTCAACACTGTACTGACAGAACTAAACAGATTAGTGAGGCAGAAAACTGACAGAGACCCCAAATTTAAATCAGACTCTAGAACAAAGTGCCCTAGCATATATTTACAGAACATTTCTGAGAGGGGACACTAAGAAAAGGGCTTCAAGCGGCATGGGAAGAAAGCCTGGCTTGTTGAACAAGAAAGTCTGGAGGACCCATAAGAATGTGAACATGATGTAACCTAGGTTACCAATGACCAATAGAAAGAGACAATAATCAAAGAAAAGGGCAATAATGACTGGAGGTGCAGAGAGGTCAATGAAAGAGTTGCAACCAAATTCAAATGGAGAGAAATAAGGTATTGATACTTCTGCACTGCCTTTGTGCCTCTGTCACTCTCACCTCTTCTCCATCTTGAGAGGGATCGACTTCTAACTCTCTTTGGAAATGCTCTAAACTTTCTCTTTTTTCTTAAATAAAATTTCTCTTTGTTACACTGAAACTGGTGTAGGTTACTTTTGCCTTGTATTCACCCTGCCTGTGCTGCTCCAGTTTTATTTTTTGTTTCCATTCATTTTTGCTTTCAATTACTCTTGTACCTTGGTTGAAATTTCTACCTCAGCTGAGCAATTGAACCAGGTCAACTGGTTTCAGGGAACCAGGACCCTTGGCCCTTAACAATTCTACCCTCCTCCAAATGTAGAATATACATTCTTTTGATCAGATGTGGAACATTTTCCAAAATAGATCATGTTAGGCTAAAAAACAAGTCTCAGCAAATTTAGAAAAAGCAATATCATAGAAATCAATTCCAAGAGAAACTCTAAAATTTGGAAATTAAACTACCTACTGCTGAACTATCCTTAGGTCAATTATAAAATAAAGTTGGAAATTAAAAATTTGTTCAAATTGAATGATGAGAGTAACACATGCTACATTGAACTAGGGATTATAGAAAAGTAGTACTGAGAGGCAAGGGCATAACACTAAATGCCTACATCATAAAGACAGAAAGATCATAAATTAACAACCTAATGTCACATCTCAACAAACCAAACCTAAAGCTATTAGAAGAAAAGAAATAATAAAGACCTAAATGAAACTGAAACCCCCAAATCAATACAAAATATCAATGAAACAACAAGTTGTTTCTTTGAAAAGATAAACAAAATAGATAGACCAGTGGCTATATAATTGGGAATAGAGGAGAAAGGATTCACATAAGTGCAATAAGAAATGAAAAAAGAGACATCACAACTAATACCACAGAAATACAAAATATCACTTGGACTACTATTTAAAACTATGCACACATTCTAGAAAATCTAGAGCAAATGGATGCATTTTCGGAAACACACAAGCTCCCAAGCTTGAATCAGGAAGAAACAGAAATGCTAAACAGAATAATGAGTAGTGAGATTGAAAATCCTACCACAAAACCCGAGAAACCCAAAGATTCATTGTGATTCATTGCATAAATAGAATTAAAAACAAAAGCAGATGATCACCTCTTATGACAAAAACCTTCAACAAACTAGGCATAGAAAAAATATACCTTAACATAATAAAAGCCACATATTACAAACCCAGAGCCACTATTCTTCTAAAGGGTGAAAATTTGAAAGCATTGTCCCTAAGAACAGAACAAGACAAGGATGCCCACTGTCACCACCTTTATTCCATATAGCACTGGATGTCTTAGCCGGAGCAATTAGGCAAAAGAAAGAAAGAAAAGGCACTGAAATTGGAAAAGAGGAGCTCAAAATACAGTAGAAGCTCTATAAATTTATTTACCAAGGGATTGTCACCATACTGAGATCATATGGAACTTTCATTGAGTACATATGGTACATGTCTGGTGGAGAAAAATGAGGTCAACTTAAGGAGGTTGTCAATGCAGGGAAGTGGTCAACTATGGAGGTTCTACTGTATTCCTATTTGCTGGTGATATGCTCTTATGTGTAGAAAACCCTAAAGAATCCTGTAGAATTGATAAATAAACTTAGTAAAATCTTTGTTAATAAAATTTATATACAAAAATCAGTAGCATTTATGCTCTCATGATAGTCAAGCTGAGGGTCAAATCAAGAACTCAATATCATTTCAACTAGCTGCAAAAAAATACCTAGGAATATACTTAACCAAGGGCGTGAAAGATCCCTACAATGAGAGATGAAAAAAATCATAGATGACACATACAAATAGAAAAATATTCTATGCTCATGGATTGGAAGAATCAATCGTGTTAAAATATCCATTCTGTCCCAAGCAATTTACAGATACAGTTTGATTCTCTTCAAAATGCCAGTGGTATTTTTCACAGAACTAGAAAAAACAATCCCACATTTTATATGGAATCAAAAAAGAGCCCAAATAGCCAAAGCAATCCTAAACAAAAAGAAAACATTTGAAGGCTTCACATTATCTCACGCCAAATTATACTACAAGCCTATTGTAACCAAAACAGAATGGTACTGGATAAAAGAAGACACATAGATCATTGGAATAGAGTAAAGAATGTTGAAAAAAATTATGTAATTACAACCAACTGATTTTTGACAAAGCACACAAAATAAACACTGGTGAAAGGAAGCCCTCCTCAATAAATGGTACTGGAAAAATTGGACAGCCACATAGAGAAGAATGAAATTGTCTCTCATCACACACAAATGGTAATTTAAGATGGATTAAACACTTAAATGTCAGACTTGAAACCATGAGAATTCTACAAGAAAAGAGAATTTTTTTTCCTGGACATTGGCCTAAGCAAAGAATTTGTGGATAAGACCCCCAAAACAAGTGTATCAACAAAAAAAAGAAGTAAATGGAATTTCATTTAACTTACAGTTTCTTCATAGTAAAAGAAATAATCATCAGAGTAAATAAGCCATCCACAGAATATGAGAAACTTATTTGTAAACTATACATCTGACAAAGGACTGATGCCCAGAATCTACAAGAGTCCAAACAAATCAACAAGAAGTAATGAATAAGCCCAGCCAAAAGTGGGCAAAGATTTTTTTTAAAAAGAAGAATGACCAAAACCATATGAAAAAATGCTCATCATAAGTAATTATCAGGGAAGTGCAAATTAAAACCACAATGAGATACCACCTTACACCTATCAGACCAACAATTATTAATAAATAAATAATAAAAAAACCAATGGATGTTGGAGTGGATGCAGTGAAAAGGGAACACTATGCACTGTTAGTAGGAAGTACAATCTCTATGGAAAACGGTATGGAGATTCATTAAAGAATTAAAAGCAAACCAATCATTTGGTTCAGCAATCCCGCTACTGGGTATCTGACCAAAGGAAAAGAAGTCATTATACCAAAAAGTCATCTGCATTCTAATGTTTATTGCAGCACAATTCACAATTGCAATGATATGGAATCAACCTAAGTGCTCATCACCTAATGAATAGATAAAGGAAAATGGAGTACTACTCAGCTACAAAAAAGGAAATGAAATAATGTCTTTTGAAGCAACTTATAAGAACTGGAGACCATTATCCTAAGTGAAGAATCTCAGGAATGGAGAAACAAATACCACACATTGTGACTTTATAAGTGGGAGTTAAATGTTGGGATATGTCCATTACAACTATATAGTTGCATGGTCCTGTTACAATATACCATGGTTAACTACAAACTCTTTATAAGCATACTATTCAGGAAAAAAGGCATTTTACAGCTCAAATATGTGATTTAACTAATTAGAAAAGCAAATGATTTATTGGACAAAAAAATGGGAGAAGTTATCAATCTGAAAATGCACCAAATATGTTTTCTACTTAAATACATATTAAAACTCAGAATTACTCACATATTTATCACAAACCCAAAATAATGTAAACATTCCCAGTAGTATAAATAAATCAGTTCTTTACCCTATTGTACATGAAATGGTGTGATGACTTCGAATAGTTAGTAATAAATTCTCCTTTTAGAATTTTATGCAGACCCAAACACAGTACAGATAATTTCCTTCTTGCAAAATTTTTTGATTAATAAGTTTAGCAAAGACAAAGAAGTTACTGAAGCACTGTATAGAATAATTATCTTAATTTTCTTATTTATGCTTTCACAGATTACTTAATGCTTTTCTTGATTGTTAATTTGTTATTATTTTTCTCCTAGTAAATAAGAGATAGGTTCAAACAATAAATAACAGTGAAACTGGGCTAACATACCAAACATAAAGTCTGTGATTGTAGCCTGTATCATCTGAGGAGAGATTCTGTGTGTAAAGAAAAAAATTAGTGAATTTTAAAACCAAAAACTTGTTAACTATTTTATTGCTTTAAATTTATAATATTTCTACATAACCTTCTTCTACATAATCTTGCCACACCTTCAGTTGAAAAGCATAAAATGTTTTAATCTCACCATAATCTTCCTGTTTCTCAAAGTATTGGGATAATGAAGATGAATAAAATGTATATTAAATCAGCAATTCCTTCTGAGTTGTTTTTAAAAAATATTTGAAATAACTTTGAGATAACTTTGTTGATTGAGGAAACATCCTTATGTTGAGACATGAGATTATTATGTGCTACACAAACAATAAAGCCTGACTGGAATTTAACAATGCTAGATACCACTTAATCTTTGCACAGAGGTAATGTTCTGGGCTTTTCTATGGATGAAGAAGAACGTTTTATTCAGACAGAAGCTTAGAATACTAATGAGTTTCACCATTACTCTATTGAGTCTGAATCATCAGTAGTTTGAGATAATCATTTTGCTCTAGAAATTTTAAAAATAATTTCCCAGTCAGTTACATTTCTGTAAGGATTGTGGCACTTGGAAGAAGAAAAGAGTATGATTTGTGAAGAATGTATTCTTGTTTCATCTGTAAGTTTAGCAGAAATAGACAAGAACAAGAAGCAATCAAACAGACAGAAAATTCAGCATGTTGTGCTAGTCGAGGGGAGAGCATTCTGGTTACTATTTTTCACAAGGAACTACCACAAAAAAGTGGTGTACACCAGTGACCATTTTATTATGTTAATGGATTCTGTGAATCAGGAATTCAGACGTGACGCAGTGGGGGTGGGTTCATTTCTGTTCTATGATGCATTAAATCTCAAAGGCTGGGTGAAAGGTGAAGCTGGAATCATCCGAAGACCCTTTCACTCGTGTCTGGTTTCTGGTTTGGGGGATTGGGATGACTGGAAGGTTAGGCCTGAAAGCCTATGTATGACCTCTCTGTGTGTCTTGACTTCCTCACAGCTTGGCAGCTCCAAATAGTCACGCTAGCATCGTAGCTCAGACCCCTGGTACCACTCCCAGGTGCAAGGCAGAAATGGCATTATATTATATGACATGGTCTGAGAAGTCACACAGTCACTTCCTCTGCACTGAATTGATTGAATCAGTCACACGCCCACCCAGATTTGGGTGTATGTACCATAGATAGCACTTTTCAATTGAAGGTGTGGCAAGATTATGTAGAAGAGGATTATGTGAAAAATATTTTGGGGGCCATTTTTAAAATGCCTTAATGCTTTAAAATACCATTATGGTTTCATAAATTTTGAATCATGTTCTTGGTTTTATAGCATTTTAAAATAAAAGAAGATTCTATGCATATTTAGCTGAATGAAGAGAATATCATAATAAGATTAACAATACATATTTTTTCAAACAGGAAGAGAGTCTACCTAAAGTAATGAGCAACTGTTTGGCTTCTTCATGAAAAAACATAAAAACAAAAGAAGTTAAATTCTAAATAAGTTAAAATGTTCTGATACCAAGAGCTTTTGAACTTCGACATAGGACTGAGGGCTCTGCAGACTCAGATTAGCGTAGCTGGAAATACTGCTCTGTCCCCTTCCTATCATTGGTCTCATCCACTGTGCTGAATTGTTCACACTCCTGTTACAAACTGGTAAGAAAAGGTGTGGGGTGAAAGGGAAAACACATTTTTAAATAATTTTTCTATGTTAACAGTGATTTTTTTTTTTTTAGAATTTATACCTTTTCTACAACAGTTAATCAGTGTATAAAAATAATTTAAAAAAAGGGAAGAAAACAAAACCAGACTGCTGTCTCTGCAGGACTCCTGCTTCACTTAGCTTTGTAAATTGAGGTAGTGAGTAGCCTAAAAAAATAAACAAGCAAAGTTGCCTGGAATTTCCATATAAATAAACCTTGGTTTAGGGCAGTGATTTTCAAAGATCAAATTAAAGATCATTAATTAAAATTTTTTGAAAGAAGTTCAAACTACAGTAATTATATTCTTTTTTTAATTCTTTTTTTTTTTTTTTTGATCAGCATAATTTAAGTGTGCCATAGAAGTTTAACTATAGGTTCAAGTGTTCTGGGAGATAGAAAAGGTTGAAAAACACTGGTTTAGGGTGAAAAAGTCAAGTACTAAGTTAAAGTTCTATGGATTTCTGGAAATGAGGTGGAGACAGGAATTTGTCTGGGAGATGTGTCGGGTATGGAGGGGGAATGGGAATAGAGATAGAAATATATCTGTGGGAACACATCTGGGGCATACCAAAGGGCTCACACCTGCTTTTTAGGTACAGATGTAAAAGCATAGGAAAATTAAAGCTCATTTAAAGCACTTGCCCTGAGTTTTCCTTCCCATAATAGGGAATGATATGTACCAGAATTCCGAACTACTAAAAGACAAAAAACTCTGCGGGAACTCCAGTTTATCTCATGATTGAGTGAACCACTTTCCCACTCTTGAACTTCAAGATGGGCAGGGAGAATGTGCAAGTTTATGCCTATAGCTGGTTTTCATATTCTTGAAAATAATGCTAAAGGTATTAAGTCATTACTCTTGCTATTTCTTTTGTCAGTAGAGTTGATCATTTATTCATCGAAATTAGTTTATGAAGATATTTGAGCAAAATCTGAGATGGATGGAGTAGGATAAAGAAGTTTGGGTGTTAAATTTATGTTGTTTTCTCATCTACAATTTGCCATCTGTACAGCATTTAGCAATGCATTGTTAAACAAATTATTCATGAGACTCGTTAAAGATGATAAGGTAGGCTTTCTTTAAGGGAGTCTACAGCAATAGGTACAAGGACTACAGCAACAGAGTCTTACACTGGGGTGGTAGGAATGGACTCAACTTTGACTCCAACAAGTATGAGTAAGGACTTAAAATCAAGAAGCAGGGAGGTAGTCAGTGGGTGGGAAATTATTAAGAGGAAATATAAAAGATAAGAGGCTTTTGGCTAAACTGACTTGGTGGAGTTTTTGCTAGGTGGTTAAATATCAAAGGTGGGGGCTTTTTGATAAACTGACTTGGCAGAATTCTTGCTCAAATTAGATTCAACAGGGCAGAGAAGGAAGCCCAAGTTTGGACCTAGGCAAGCAGAGGTCTCAAAGTTTTGGATAAAAGAGAGACTCTTTGTCAACATTTAACTTACCTGACCTTATGTTTTGTCTTCTGTAAAACCACAGAGATATGTGATATGGACTAAAATAAAAAGTCTGAAAAGAGCTTGGTGCATAATAATAAAAACTTAATAATATATATTATTTGCTTTCTTATTTCGCATGCAAAATGTTCTTATAATGATTTTTGGAAAGAATTACAGAGTTAGACAACTATTATGGATAAAGAAATAAAAGTTAAGCTTCATAGTTAAAACAGAGACATTCTGAGTCAGATTCCTTAAAGTGAATTGTTCAAATTCTACCAATAGTTTATTATTATTTCTTGGATTTTCCATAGCTTTGTGGGTTTGATATAATTAAGCCATACAAGTTCTTTCATTTCAAATACTTTATCATCACAAATTAATAATAAAAGAGCCCATAACATTTTTTGAACATCATTTTGTCAATATTCTAAGCAAAAACAAATTAATACTTTTGTTCTCTGTTAGGAGTAAAGCACTTCCCCTTCCCCATGTTCTCACTTAAAACTTTGTTGTAGAGAAAGGACAAATATTAAAATTTCATATTTTGATTGTTTTCCTTTGTTTTTAAGATGTTAAGTAAATGATAAATTTTGTGTCTCATTACCAAGTATTTAGCATCCCAGAAAAAAAATGAAAGAATAGGCCATAATACCTTGAGATATTTTTAAAAAATTCTCTTTTAGCAAATTCATGTGGTTTATTAATTTTTCTTTGACAAATATACACCATGATTTAAATTTTTATTACTCTTCTTGAATTGTTCTATTATTAACATTTTAATAAAGATTAAAACTCTCCTTATCCCTGGACCCAAGAGACATTTTCATTTTAATTGAGTCCTTAAAGATGAAAATTTTATTAGTACTTTTAAACTCACCTAATAATAAGTTTAACAATATAATTTCCCCATTCATATTTAAAGAAATTGAAAATCTGAATAAGGGCAAAAATTTTAATAGAAGACAAATAGAGTTTTGTTGGTATAATAAGAAAAGAGTCTATGCAAATTCAGCATTTAAATGCTAAATGATTTATATATAATTTGCCATAGTATAATTTTCTTAATAAAATATATTTCAAAACTTTCAATATGCAATTATTTAATTTAGTGTTTTCTTTTTGTTTTTGACACTATAAAGAAATTCATTTCTATTAAGGTGGTGCAATGAATTTATACTGTACTGTACCCTCTTTACTATGAATACATAGCAATGACATAGTATGTATAAAATATAAAAAGAGAAAACAACCAAAATATAGGTATAAATAGATTTAAAAGATAAAGGAAATTACCTTCAAAGCACATCAGTTTGAAATTTCAAACACTATAGACTGAGAGAAGTTTCTCAATTTCTAGGAAGGAGAAGATAGGTTACATACAGAGGAGTGTGGATTAGAGTACCTTTGTTCTTACCTATAGTAACACTAGAAGGTATTTGGACAATGACTTTAACATTCTGAGGGAAATTTATTTTTAACTGCAATAATATAGTCAACCAAAATATCAATGGAGTTAATAGGTAGAATAAAGACTTGATTATAGCACCTTAATTCACAATCACAAAGATGTGAAAACAACCCAAGTGCCCATCAACATGTGCATGAATTAATACTGTGGGATATGTACACCATGGAATACTATTCAGTTACAAAAATATAAAGACTTTGCATCTTTTGTATTTACCTGGATGGATTTGGAGAATATTCTTCTAAGTATCTCAAGAATAGAAAAGCAAGCCTCCCGTGTACTCAATACTGTGCTAAAACTAAAAGATCAACAACTACAGCCCCTTATGTAGGCCCAACAACTACAGGCCCACACAATTAATTTGATTTAATTGTGTTTAGAGAAAAATTAAATTAAATTAATTCAACAGAGGGGAGGAGAAGGGGTTTGGTAAGTTCCCATCTAATGGGTACAACGTAGGGGTATGTGGCACTTCCTGGGTAAAGGATTCAATTGCAACTTGGACAAATGCAAACAGTGTAACCTAATCAAATGTACCCTCATATTAATCTAAAAAAAAAAAGCCATCCCTGGACGATATGATCCCCAAACCAGGAAGTAAGACAAGAAAGAAGAATGGATATGACTTAGGAAGCAGCATCTGCAACACAGGAAAGAAGTCAGAGAATCTACAGGATGATCAAGAAGGGAGGTCACAACACGTCAGCTGTGTACTAGGAACAGAGGGCCCCCAATTCAAATTCAATTAAACCAGAAAACTTGGGAATGGACTCGGAATGATGAAACTAATGAAGTACTTAAAGTATTTCAATTTCATGTGAGGAAAATATGTCAACTGAAAAAATACTAAACTAAAAATACTAAAAAGGGGGAGCAGTAATGATTAGCTTTGCTGTAGGAGGGAAAGCATGTGACTACTGGGAGCTTATAAACAGTTACAATTTCTAAAGTGGAAACTATAACTATTTGAGGGGTTGAGAAGGAAAAGGGTTTGTGGTTCACAAAGTACCACAAATTGAGTGACTTTGGACAGTACTCACTTATTATTTCACAATTTTGGGGGTTAGAGTCCAAGCACAGGTTAATAGGATTCTTTGATGGGGTCTCACAGTCAAAGTGTTGGCTGGGCTACATGGTCTTCTGAAAAATCTCCACTTTCCAGTTCCCTCCAGTTGTTGGAAGACTTCATTCCCCTGTGTCTGTAGAATGTGCAGTGGCTTGTTTCTTCATGGTCATTAGGAAGAGCATCTCTGACCCCAAGGAGTACCCCATTCCCTCTTTTAAAGAATTTCACGTGATTTCATCAAGCCTGCCCTGGATAGTCTCCCTTTTGACAAATCTAATTTAACATCCACAAAAGAAGTCTTTACCTTTGTCATATTATCTGGGCTAGAAGCCATTGGTTTTGCCTGCAAAAAGGTAGAGATTTCATGAGGGTGTAACTCAGAGGGCATCAAAAAGGATGTGTGCCTATGTGTGCAGAAGGCAAGGAGGGAAAGGAAGGCTAAATTCTCACCCACTATAATCATATATTGGTTTTAATAGGACTTAAAAATGAAAAAAATAAGTTGTAATATGAATATTTTGTTGGGTATGGAGGTAAATACTAAAATTATCTACTAATAAAAAGAAAGGTGGTTTTCTTTGAAAAGAAAGGCATGGAAGGTAAGTTATGGCAACTGTTATCTTTCCCAGGAAACTTTGTACAACTACATGACTCTTTTAAATGAGGTGATGGCACAAATTTGGTAAAAATAAAACCATTAAACCATTAGGGAAAGAGAGTGAGAGACTTTTCAAGAACTCAAGAAATATCTACGTTCATAGACAAAAAAGTACACTTCAAGTTACAGGGGAATAAATAGAAATGTGTTCAATAAGAAAGATTTTAATGGAGCTGTAGAATGTCTATAAAAAACAGAAGTTCCTTATATGGTTAAAATGTACTTTGCAAAAAATTCTTAGCACATAAAAGTAGACATTTAATAATATCAAGGGTAAAGAAAAAATAAAATCTTCATATTACTATAGAAAAAGGAGACTGTCTACAAAAAATGACAATTAGGGTTAGAATAGGCCTCTTAATAAAATAAATGTCAAAAGAAAATGGAGAGTCATATTAAATGTGTCTAAAACTGTTAAAGTCTCTACTCACATATACTATAATTCAAGAATTAGGTTAAAAGAGGAACATTTCAAGGCATAAGAAAATTAAGAGTTTGTCACTCAAAGCAAAAGAGAAAGAATGGAAGGGAGCAGCTCAGAACATGAAAATTAATTTTTAAATATCATTTAATTGTATTATTAATTGTAATTCCAAGCAGAGAAGAGAGTAGAGGCCCAAGATTACTAATGCTCAAGAAGATAAATAAAGCAAGTGAAATATCATTTCAAAATGATGGATAGGATTAAGTAAAAAAGAAAAATTAGAAAGAAAACCCAAATCTGACTGTACTAACTATTGATGAGCTTATGGAAAAATGGGAATGCTCATTCAGTGCCTGAGTGGATGGAGATACATTGTTTCTACCACATGACAAAGACATTTGTCACTAATTAATGAAAAAAAAATCAAAATATATATGTAGTCCTTGCACCTACTATAATTCCAAAGAAATTTTGATTTTTATATTCAGAGTCTTTTACACGAACATTAATTGAAGTATTGCTTATAATGTTACAAAACTGGTAACAACTTTCGTATCAAATAGCAAGAGGAACAAACAAATTACAAAGGTTAATACAATCAAATATTATATAGCATTGGAAATGAATGAATATTTGCTATAAGTATCACTCAAAAAAATCATGACATAAGTTTGAATTAAAACCTGGCTGCAGAATTGTACATAAAATATGACACCATTTATGTAAAAATGTGAAAACATACAAAATAATGAACCATCATACTTTCGGAAATTGCATATGTAGTAAATGTATACAAGATTCATAGGAATGATGAATATCAAAATCAAGTGAATGATTACTTCTAAAGAATGAGATAATGAAATGAAATTGGGTGGATATACTTGGGTTTCCACTCAATTTATGTAAAAAATGAATTGGAATTTACTCAAGGTTAGCTAAGGTCAAGAGCTAACCAATAGTTAGAAAGTCCAATGTCAGTGAAAAGATACACAGAAAATAAAAGGCTTTTAAAAAAGACAACTGATATTTAAAACTTAGCTTCATCATAACAGCAATCAACATGATTTGAAATTTTGAAATGCCAGCATCATTCTTCATGAGGACAGTTTTAGTTTGGTCAGTCTTGTTTTTTTTTTTGTAGGATCCCACTTGAATGTTGCTAATTTTTTCCTAAGGCACTGAACTTTATACATATATCCATAATTGAATGGAAATTCTTTTATGTAAGTGACTTTGTATAATGCTGTATTACAGGGTAGATTTAAAGTGAAGGCATTCTCTCCATTCCTTCTTTCTCTTCCATTGCTGGAACATGAAACGTGTAAGGTTATTAGAACCATGAAATAATTACCAAAATGTTGCAAGAGGAAGACTAATTCATACGTGGGAGCAAATCTCAGAAAGGTGGAAAAGGCAGAAGACATCTGGCACAGATATTTCTGGGAAAATGGTAGTTTAATTCGCTGATCTACTGCGGTAGGAACATCCAGGTGCGTCAAACTTCTCTAACAGTATCTCCCTCGTGTCAAGCAGCAGCATAATCAAGCGGCAACATTAGGCACAGATACTGAGTTTGCTGATTTGAGTAGGAAAAGGAATACAGGGGTCTGGGTGACTGGTGTGACATCAGGAAGAACTGGGGCACCCGTGTCAGAAGACCAAGTTGTCGCACAGCCTGGGTGGCAGCACATTATCATGGACTCAGCTATGTAACTGAAGAATGGAAATCGCTGGAGAAACTAATCAAGCATAAGACCTACGAAACCATAAAACTAAATGGCTTTCTCCAAGCTTTGACTGCATGTATATTGAGTGCCCAGCCATCACACTGAAATTGAAACATGTCCCAGTGTAGGAACTTTTCAAAGGCTGCAATGGATAACTCAAGGTCTTTCCAGAAACAAATGCTGTTTGGTGCATTACTAAGCCTTAGTGAAACTTGGTGTTGGATAAGACTTGAGATTCATGTAATTCTTCTTTTACAATTCAAGTATTTGGGTTGATTGAGCACTTACTATGTCCCATACTCAGGACATGTGTCCTCTCATTGAAACCTGATGGCAGCTCGCACTTGCCAAATGATGAAACTGAGGTATACAGCTAATAAGTTGTTGAACAGGGATACAAAATAGGCATTGCCAGCCTTGAATTGCAGCATTTAAAAACTTAAAAGATGGTTCAAGAGCAACATAAATTAGTAGCTGAAGACAGGGAAATTGGATGGTCTTTTGATTTCTCTTTGGTAAATTAGTGTGGTAAAGTGAGCAGCAGATGTAGGCAGTTTATTATTATTATATTATTATTTTTCAATGTTTGGGATTCATTGAGGGTACAAATAATTAGGTTGCACTGATTGCATTTGTTAGATAGAGTCCCTCTTATAATTGTGTCCCACCCCCAGGAGGTGTGCCATACACTGTGAGCCCAATCTACCTCCCTTCTTGCTTCTCTTGCTCATTCCCCTTCACCTCCCACCCCTGTATTATCTTGTCTACTGCCTTCATATTAGAATAGAGCACCTTGGATTCTTGCTTCTCTATTCTTGTGATGCTTTACTAAGAAGACTGTGTTCCACCTCTGTCCAGGTTAATACAAAAAAAATGTAAAGTTTCCATCTTTTTTAGTGGCTGAATAGTACTCCATGGTATACATATGCCACTGCTTGTAATTCACTGGGTTGGTGGGTATTTAGGTTGTTTCCACATTTTGGCAATTGTAAATTGAGCTATAATAAACAGTCTAGTGTAAACGTCCTTATGATAAAAGGATTTTTTTTTTCTTCTGGGTAGATGCCCAATAATGGGATTGCAGGATCAAATGGGAGGTCTAATTTGAGTTCTTTTGAGGATTGTCCATACTTCCTTCCAAAAAGGTTGTATTATTTTGCAGTCCCACCAGCTGTGTAAAAGTGTTCCATTCTTTTCACATCCATGCCAGTATCTGCAGCGTTGAGACTTTGTGATGTGGGCCATTATCACTGGGCTTAGGTGATATCTCAGAGTGGTTTTGATTTGTATTTCTCTGATAATTAGGGATGATGAGCATTTTTTCATATGTTTGTTAGCCATTTATCTGTCTTCTTTAGAGTAGGTTCTACTGATGTCTCTTGGCCAATGATGTATGAGATGGGTGGATCTTTTTTGGTTGATTAATCTGAGTTCTCTATGGATCCCAGTTAAGAAGCTTTTGTCCAATTGTTAATATTTGCTTTGGTTGTTGTTTCCTTTGATGAACAGAAGTTTTTCATTTTAAGTCCCATTTGTTTATTTTTGTTGCTGTTGTAATTGCCATGAGGTCTTCTTCATAAAGTCTTTCCCTAGGCTGAGACCTTCAAGTGTTTTCCCTACATTTTCTTCAAGGATTTTTATTGTTTCATGCCCGAGATTTAAATCTTTTATCTATCTTGAATCAAGTTTTGTAAGTGGTGAGAGGTGTGGGTCTAGTCTCAGTCTCTTACGTGTGGTTATCCAGTTTTCTCAATACCATTTATTGAATAGGGACTCTTTTCTCCAGTGTACTTGTATGCTTTATCAAAGATCAAGTGGCTATAGGATGTTAATTTCATCTCATAGTTTTCTATTCAGTTCCAAATGTCAGTGTCTCTATTTTTGTGCCAATACCATGTGGTGTTGATCACTATGGCCTTGTATTAGAGCCAAAAGTCTGGTAAACAAATAAAACAATGTCCAGCTTTGTTTTTATTACTAAGAATTGCCTTGGCTATATGGGGTTTCTTCTGGTTCCACACAAAATGAAGAATTATTTTTTTCCATATCTTGAAAGTATGATGATGGTATTTTAATGGGGTTGCATTGAATTTGTAGATTGCTTTGGGTAGTAGAGACATTTTGATAATGTTGATCCAATGAGCATGGTAAGTTCTTCCATTTGTTAATAGCTTCTTTTCATATACAATGAAAATTGTGTATATTCCTAGGTATTGCACTTTTTAAAAAGCTACTGTGAAGGGAACTGTGTCCTTGGTTAGCTTCTCATCTTGACTGTTATTGTCATATACAAAGACTACTGATTTGTGGACATTGATTTTATATCCTCAGACATTGCTATATATTTTGATCACTTCCAGGAGTTTTGTGGTTGAGTCTTTGGGGTTCTCTAAGTATAAGATCATACTGTCAGTAAAGAGCAAGAGTTTGACCTTCTCTATCCCCATTTGGATGCCCTTTATTTCCTTCTCTTGCCTAATTGGATTGGCAAGAACTTCCAGCACTACATTCAATAGCAGTGGTGATAGTGACAACCTTGTCTGAGTCTAGTTCTAAGTGGAAAAGCATTCAGTTTTACTCCATTCAGAATAATAATAGCCATGAGTTTTTCACAGCTAATATTATTCAATCAGATTAAGAAATGTGCCAACTATGCCTAAATTCTTTTCTTATTCTTTCTTTCTTTCTTTTTCTTTTTCTTTTTTTGCAGTTTTTGGCTGGGGCCAGGTTTGAACCTGCTACCTCTGGTAATGGGGCTGGCATCCTACTCCTTTGAGACACAGGCACTGCCCTATGCCTAAATTCTTAAGTGTTCTAATTAGAAAAGGATGCTGAATTTTATCTAATGCTTTTTTTGCATCTATTGAGAGGATCATATGGTCTTTATTTTTGCTTCTGTTGATAAGGTAAATTATGTTTATGGACTTGCATGTGTTCAACCAGGCTTGCATCCCTGTGATGAATGATTTTTTTTAATGTGTAGATATAACCTATTGGCTAGGATTTTATTGAGAATTTTTGTATCTATATTCATTAGTGAAATTGGTCTGATATTCTCCTTTTTAGGTGGGTTCTTTTCCTGGTTTTGGTATCAGGGTGATGTTTGCTTCCTAGAATGTGTTGGGGAAGACTCCTTCCCCCTCAATGTTTTGGAATAATTTCTGCAGTATGGATATTAGCTCTTCCTTGAGGTTTGATAGAGCTCTGGTGTGAAGCCATCTAGATCAGGGCATTGTTTTGTTGAAAGATTGTTTTGTTTCTTCAATCTTAGTTCTTGAAATTAGTATGTTCAAGAGATCTATTTCTTCTTGATTAATCTAGGGAGAGGGTGAGATTCCAGGTATTGATCTATTTCCTCCACATTGTCAAATTTCTGGGCATAGAGTTTCTTGTAGTACTCTGAGATGATCTCTTGTATTTCTGTGGCATCTGTTGTGTTTCTCCTTCATCATTTCTGACTGAGGCTATTAGAGATTTTACTCTTCTGTTTCTAGTTAATCTGGCCAAAGTTTTATTGATTTTATGTTTTTGAAAAACTAATTTTTTGATTCATTAATTTTAGAGTGATTCTTTTGTTTTCAATTTCATTAATCTCTGATTTAATTTTGGTTATTTCTTTTCTTCTGCTGGATTTGGAATTTCTTTTTCCAGTTTCATAAGATGGTTCAAGAACTTGTTGATGCACTCTCTTTCTGGTTTTCAAATGTAGACATCTAATGCTATAAATCTTCCCTTAAGACTACTTTTGCTGTATCCCACAGGTTTTGGTAACTTGTGTCTTCATTGTTGTTATGTTTGAGGAATTTAATGATTTTCTCTTTTACCTCTTCCTGAACCCAACTATCATTCAGCATAAGGTTGTTTAATTTCCAATTCTTTGTGTGGGGAGGAACTTTTTGTTGGAGTTGAATACCACTTTTATTGTCTTGTGGTCTAAGAAAATAAAGGTATAATTTCTATTCTTTTAATTTTGCTGAGGTTTGATCTGTGCCCTAGGATGTGGTTGATTTTGGGGTAAGTACCATGGGCTGATGAGAAAAATGTATATTCTTTAGCTTGGGGATGGTGTGTCATGGTGTTACAGGCTATCTTATTGCTCAGATCCTTCAAGGTATGTTTCATCAATCCTGGAACATTTAAGTTGGGTGCATAAATATTTAAAATTGAAATGTATCCTTGTTGTATTTTTCCTTTGCCCAGTGTAAAGTGTCTTAACTTTGTTTTAACTTATCTTTGTCTTAACTTTAGTTACTTTAAATCCACTTGCATCTGAAAATAAGATTGCAACCCCTGCTTTCTTCTGATTTCCATTTGCTTAAAACACTATTTTCCACCCCTTAACCCTGAGTTTTGATTTGCCCTTCAAGACTAGATGTGTCTCCTGGAAAAAGCATATGGATGGTTTGTGCTTTCTTATCTAATCTACCAGCTTGTCTTTCTTCATTGGTGAATTCAGTCTATTGGCATTTACTGAAAGACTTGATAAGTGTGATGGAGTTCTATTCATCTTATTTTGTGAAAATTTGTTGTCTAGTTTTATCCTTTGTGCCATGTGGAAGCTAAGTTTTGACCTTTAGCTTTTGGGTGTTTACTTTGCTGTCGGTCCATTGTGGTTTATTACCACAGGTGTTGAGAATAGGTTTAAGTATTTCCTGTAGAGCTTATCTTGTTGTGGCAAATTTCCTTAGTGCTTGTATATCCACAGAAGATTGGATTTCTCCATCAATTTTGAGGGTTAGCAGGATACAGAATTATGGGCTCAAAATTATTTTGTTTAAGAATGTCAAGGTGGATGACCATGCTCTTCTGGCTTGGAAAGGTTCAGTTAAAAAGTCTTCTAGCCTATTGGCTCTGCCTCTTAGGTCAGTTGGTACTTAATCATTGCTGCTTGTAGAATTTTTTTCTCTCCTCTTGACTTTGGACAGGTTCATTATAATGTGTCTTGGAGAGGTTATGTTTGAGTTGAGATCACCCAGGGTTTGATATCCATCTGAAATGAATGTGTCAGGGTCTTTAGTAAAACTTGGAAAGTTTTCATTTCTGATAGCTTCCATTAGAGCTTCTATTCCTTTGGGACAATCTTCTTCCCCTTCAGGAATTCCTATTATTCATATGTTTGAATGCTTCATGGAGTCTTGTCGTTCTCTAAGCAAGCATTTGTTCTGCTCTCCCTCTCTTCTTTTCTGCCTCTTTAACTATCTGGGTTAACTTGAAAAATTTAACCTTTTTATTTCTTCTCCATAGTCTAACCTATTTTTGACACTTTCTACTGCATCTTTACACTCCCTGATTGTATCCTTCATTTCTTAAACTCCTCCATAACCTTTTTGTCTTCTACATGTTTCTCGTCCAACTTTTGGTTCTGTCTTTCCATTTTCTCATCCATTGCTTTTATTGTCTTTATCATCCATATTTTAAATTCTCTTTTGGTCAGGGCCATTAATTCTTTATAGATGGAGTGTTTTGCATTAACTACCTCAAAAGGAGTGCTTTGCAGTAACTACCTCACAGTCCCTTTGGGGGGTTCCTCTGTTTTGGTTTTTCATGTTGCCAGAATTTTTTTGTTGGTTTCTTCTCATATGTTCTTTCTTCTTGTTCACCTCCTTTTTACTTTTAACTGCCTCCTTGGCTTCAAATTCTCTTGTCTCAGAGCTTAGGTCTTGAAGTGGCCTTAGCCTGAGCAAAGCCAAACTCTTCTTTATCACTAGAAGTTCTTATTTTTGATGCTAGTATGTTGCAATATGTTGCTGGGACAACTGGTGGCGCTGTGGATTTTTTTTTTTTTTTTTTTTTTTTTGAGATAGACCATAGCCAGTAACTTCTATGACCTTTATTCTAAACTTAGTTGCCTTTAGTAGTTGTCTGATTATTTCCTCAGCATTCAGATGCTGCTGGGTTCTCAAGCTTTCTCAACATACAGCTTCTTGCAACAACTTAAAACTCTGGAAAGGCCTCCTATTGTCCCAGACCTCTGTGGGGGCCAGCAGATCCCAGCTGGTCACAATCATTTGCCTAATTTATTGGATTTCCACTACTCTGGATCATTTGCTGTATCCAATTCACCCCCTCCTTGCTCTGCTCCCTGAGCTATGACTCTGGGTAAATTGCCCATACCTGGTATGGCTGGGTTCTCTCTTTTTTCCTAGTCATTAGGGGAATGTTCAGTTAAATGATCCTTGTCATCTGCATCTTCTCTGCTCCTTGGACATAGGCAGTTTTAACTATTAAATAGCACCCCAGAAAATGAGAAAACAATGAAGGAAATGTTCAACTATGGGCAGTGCTAACAAGCAGATTGTAAGTAGAATTTACTCAGTTTCATAGTCCTGATAAGCTAATGCCTCTTGAATTTATTTTGGCTAAGAAAACCTTTATTTCTTGATTACCAAAGCAAGTATTTTTATAAGTGTATTTCATAATAAGATTTTGATTTAGTTTTCATAAGGATCTTGTTTTTATAATTCCTGATATGTTTATGTGTATGTACTTGTGTGTGTGAACTTGAAATGGCTGACAAATTCTTCATTCTCAGCATTTCTCAGTTAATTGGTGTTTATACACATATTCAAACAGGTAGTTTGACTAGTGCCTGGGTGTTTTTCATCTATCACAGACCAGATTCATTTTGTGTTTTATATTTAGAATATTTCCTTCAGGCAATTCAGACATGTACAGGGTGTTTTCTATTTCCCCACTTTCAGAATTTAAGGAGCTCTCCATATTATTTAGATACCAAAGAGGTGGATTACACTGATAAATGTATGGTGGAGAGGAGATATTAAATCAATAATTAAGATGAATGTGTTTGAAACAAGAATGAATACAATGAAATATTTTAAGAGCCTGTATTTAATTACTTGATAAAGAAATACTAAATAATTTGCCTTTGTTGGAAGTTTCCTTTGAATTAAATTTTTGCTGTGGTAATTAGCAAATATGTTTAAAGCATTTCAACATGCATTTTAAGCAT
Organism: Galagoides demidoff; assembly: GCA_963574575.1. Taxonomy (NCBI): domain Eukaryota; kingdom Metazoa; phylum Chordata; class Mammalia; order Primates; family Galagidae; genus Galagoides; species Galagoides demidoff. The sequence continues at coordinate 39,970 of CAUYQV010078661.1, forward strand.
ATTTCATTTATAATTGTAATTTCAAACTGAGATACATTTTCAACATTTGATATTGTATGCTGAAATATCTCTTCTACACTGACATTGCTGGAAGACTTCTCATCTCTTTTTACTTTTTTAAAAATTTTGTGCAGATGGGAAAAACAAAACAGAAAGGATTTTACTTTAGCCTAAATACCATACTTAGATCATCATCACTCTTACTTGTATTTCTAAATTGAAATTACTTGAGTTTATTAGAGCAGAATTTATAATATAACATTTTAAGATAAACAAATTCTATGATCATATTCCCAAAGAGGAGGCAAATTGTTTTGCTAAATAGAGACAGACCAATGTGCCAAACACTGTAACTTGTTTTTGACTTTGCTGCTGATAGAGAGTAAGTCCCTAGAGCGTATGATAATGTTTGAAGTAATGGAACACATTTTTCCCATTAATTCTCCTTTATATCACCACCCACATCAGATATGCTCTCGGCAGTTTACTGATAGCTGCGTGCATGGAATTTAAATAGCTAAGGGCCTGTTCTCCTTCCAGAGGATATTACAAATCTCATTGCTACTAATTGAAATTGTATGGTCAGGGTCAACTTTTCTTTTCCTGCTACTTTATGCTTAAATATCTGATTATTATTAATCAATATGCTTCAGTGCTACATCTGCTGCCTTATGGAGCAGTAATAAAGTACAAGGCACAGGGAAGAATGCATGGGGTATTTAAGTGCAGATTCCTACAGCACTCATGGGATTTCACATATTTTATCACTGGATAAATACTTAGGAAAGGGGATAGACTCTATCCTTTTATGATTTTATTCATTGATTAAACAAATATTTCTTTTGAGGATCTATTGCATGCTAGCACTGATCTGGGGACTGGGGGAAAAATGAGAAGCAAAGAGAAAAGCAATCCTCATCCTTACGGAGCTTACATAAGACTAAGCATCAAATAAAATACATGTTTACATTATATAATATACAATATAAAATAAAGTATAAGGTAGGCATAGAGTAGAAAGTAGAATTTTACTGTCTCCAAAATAAAAGTCATTTTTCACAAAAGGAATCAGGGCATAATGGAGGCCAGGTATAACATCAGACAGATGGCCAGGAAAAGTATGTGAGTGATGCCTGAAGCCAGTAACATGGAATATTGCAAGGAGACAATTGAAAGCACTAGAAAGGGAAGTGAAAAAGCCCTGAAGCAGGAGTGTGCCAGGAGGAGCTTGAGGAAGGTGCGTAAGAGGGGAAAGCACTAGGAGGCAGGGCAGAGTGGCAGGATCCTGGATGTGGGGCTCTGGGGTCCCTTTAAAGACTTGGACTTTTATTGGTAATAGAGATATAAACATCACTGAGAACCTTTGAGGACAGTCAGCTGACATGGTCTGCCTTATGTTTTAATAAAAAGACTGTGTGGGCTAAAAATAGATTTTAACCAAAGACCAAGGCAGAAGCAAGGGAGAAGAGCAGAGGCAGTCACTTGCCATCCCTCCTTTCTGCTCTGTGCCTTGAAAGGCTGAAAAACACTAGCCACTAACTGACTTCTTTAAATTCTGGCTTGCATTGTGTTCAACTAATAAGAGGCACTTGGGAGATTGTCAGGAGAGTAAAATTCACATCCTAATCCCTTTTCCTCCAGTGTTTTCAGGTCCGTGTTGGTCCCTGCCTTCTCAAGATTCCTTGGGCTTAAGGATAGTAATCTCTCCCTGCTAGTGTCAACAGTCGGACCACACCTGTAGATTTTATGATTTCTGCCTACTCCATTGTAAATAGTACCTTTGTTAAATACTTTCTTTTTCTTTTTTAAAACTTCCTAAGTGTAGCAAGATAAATACTCCTTATTTATTTATATTTGCCATCTATTTCCTCTCTACAGTTGCCTCATGCATAAGACTGAAGACCATGCAATAAATTATAGAGAGAGATGATGGTGTGTATTCCAGGGGGAAGACAGTGGAGGTGATGAGATCAGAGGTTTAACTATGAGCCCATTTTGAACTCAGAACCTACTAGATTTCCTTCCTGATGGATAGTGAAGTTACCATTTGTATATAGTTTCTTGAAGTTCAGAGAAGCTGAACTAGCGGTACAAAACTGGGAAGTATTGGCTGGGTGCATTGGCCCACACCTGTAATCCTAGCATTTTGGGAGACTGAGGCCAGTGTATAACTTGAGTTCAGGAGTTTGAGACCAGCCTGAACAAGAACAAGACCTCATCTCAACTAAAAATAGAAAAACTAGCCAGGCATTTTGGCAGGAGCCTGTAGTCCCAGCTACTCAGGAGGCTGAGGCAAGAGGATGGCTTAAGCCCAAGAGTTTGAGGTTGCCATGAGCTATGATACCTCCATGACACTCTTCCCAGGGTGACAGAATGAGACTCTTGTTTCAAAAAAGAATTTGGAAAGTATCTGTGTTAACGATGGTATTTGGGATGTGATCACTAAGTGACTGAGTGTAGAAAGGAGAGAAAAGAGATCCAAAGTCTGAGCCTTGAAGTAGCTGTATATTTGAAGATTGAATAAATGAATAGAAACCTGCAAAGGAGAATGAGAAGGAATTACCCAAGAGGTAAAAGTAATTTCAGAAGACTGTGATATTCTGGAAGCCAAGTGAAGGAACTGCAGGGTGAGAATGAATAGACAGCTTTGTAATTAGCTTTGAGAACCTAATGCTGTCTTTGAGCACAAATCGTTAAAATTTAAAATATTATGAATATATGTACATATTTTTATGTAAATTAAAACTAGTTCTCTGAAATGACAATGACATTTTAATTACACATATTTCAGCTGTCCTCAGTCATCAGAACACCATTATGACTGTCTCACAAGACAGAATTAAAAATTGGACATAACTGTTACCTTCACAACCTAGCAGCCTGTACAGTTTCTGTCTACGTGGTCCTCCTACCACAGAATGCAAGTGTCAGGAAGAAAAGTTTTTACCCCAAGAAGTAGAAAAAGTTTCTGTATCAGGGAAAAAATAGTTGAATGAAGTCAGCTCATCAACTCTGATTTATAAAGGAGGGTGTACTGCCTATCAGAACATCGCAAACAATTAAAAAAGGGAAGAACAAGAAAGGCACTGTGGAGCCACATGACTCCTAGCTATTGCTATTAATTTCAAGAAGACTTCTAGGTAAGGGTAACAACTTTAGATCATGTTTTTGTGGCTTTAAAATTGTTTACTCTCTGTGTCATTTAAATGATCATTTAAAAATAACCAGTGATTAATTTACTTAAAAAATGTTCAGTAAAGGTTATTTCTTGAGTCTTAACTGACACAGATTTTTTAGTTCAGTGGAAATCTCACTCTTTATGAAGATATTAATCATTATAAAAATGCTTGTGTGTGCCACATTTCTGAAATTAAATAATTTTGCAAAATGAGCTATTGTATGAAGGTTTGTCTTCAAAACTTAATTCAATGGCTTCATCAATGAAGTCTCTTTCTTAGAGACTAGAGCTAGCCAACAGGGATTTACCATATGATACGAGTTCTAATTATCTGCACACAAGTGCCAAACTGACTAATTAAAAAATTGACATTTATAGCTGTACGTGAAAGTTTTGATTGTATTCAAGTGTTAAGACTGCTTTTTTTAGGACAAATACTTTGTACTTAATTCATTATGAAATTTGAAAGAAGACCTGAGAATTTCTGATTTTAACTTCCTTATGATATTGTTTCTGTTTGTTGTGTTCCAGAATGATATCCATTTTCCATAGAATTATAGTTTTCATAAACATACTAGAGGCTTAGAAGATCCCTCTTACTAGCAAAATTTGCATTGGGTTCTTTTTATGCTAGTTTTTTTCTAGCCTTTTCTTGCCCAGTCTCTTTATCTCTTTTAAAAATTATGTTTAATATATGTCTTAGTCAATTGGGACTGCTGTAACAAAACACCACGGACTGGGCAGCTTATAAACAATAGAAATTCAAGATCAAGATGCCGGCACATTCAGTATCTATTTGAGGCCTATTTCCTCATAGATGTTCATCTTCCCATTGTAACCTTATGTGGCAGAAGACATGAGGTACCTCTCCGGGATCCCTTTTATAAGGGCACTAATCCAATTTATGAGGGCTCCACTCATGACCTAATCACCTTCCAAAGGCCCCACCTTTTTATACTATCAGCTTGGGGATTTCAAAATATACATTTTGGGGGGACACAAACATTCTGACCATAGTGTTATGCTTAGATTTATTTAAGAAAGTGTGTGTGTGTGTTGGGGGTGGTAGTGATTAATTACAGTGGGTTAAAACACATCACATATGTTAATAATCTATGGGGTCATATATATATGGTACTTAAAAGATAGTCATTATATTTAATATGGGTGGATAGAGGGAAAGAAGCCATGATTTATCCTACCTTTCTTTTACTGAACTGTATCTCTTGGTGACAAAAAAAAAAAAAAAGAAAAGAAAAGAAAATGGATTGATAAGGGAATTTGGCCTTTAAGACAGTAAATGAAGAATGAAGTTAGGTAATGTTAAGATTGCTGATTAAAGATTTAAAGTTTAGTGAAGTTACATATTCTCCTGTGCATTTTTTATGTAGCTGATAAGCAAATAATTTCTGTCTAGTGGAAAATATAACCCCAAAAGTAAGACATCAACCAGTTTGGTATATAATCTATAATGCTGACCCTAACATTCTTTTATCAAATTGATAATAAAGTCCTAGCACCCCAAAATGTACTTTGAACCACTCTTAATATTTTACCATCTTCTTCATTAATTAATGAGTTGAGCAAAATCTTATCCATGTGTATGTCATAATTTTACTTTTAAAATTATATTTTAGCAGCAATAATTAATGTCAGAATATCATACTGCTTTGCAACTTTTATTGTATTATGGGTAGAAGCGATAGTCATGGGTTGCTGCTCACCATCTTTGAAGCAGTTTTTACCAAAAATATTGAACCTGGATCTGAAGACTTATGTCAGTGAATAAATTAGGTTTATTCATTATCTGGTTTCAGGGCAATCTGCAGTATAATCTGACTAGTCATAATAAAATAGATGATCTTTTCCCATTTCATCCTTCCTCTATCCCTTTCTGTCCAACCTGGCAATGCTCTGCTGGCTAATACACTCCAGAACCCTGCAGGTATCTTATATATGTCTTGGGATTTACTTCAAAAAGCCAGAGCTCTTCCCCTCTGATCTTTCCTGGATAATCCCTTTTGTTTAGATGGTTGAGTGGATCCATGAATCACAAGCTTAATCTTCTCAAAAAGACTTTTGTGTGACTGAATACTCTGAGCGACTGATTCTCCAAGGTGTTAAGGAAAAGATTTTTCAGTCATGCTCTCAATTTTTCTCTCTAAAGCAAAATTTTCTGGGAATGAATCTCCTAATTGTCATGTCTTTTGCAATCTGAAGAGACAAAGAATTTTCTCGTGTTAAGTACCAGTTTCTCTTTGTTTAACTATTCTTCCCTCCATTTATCTCTTCTTTTGCATTACGATGAAGAGCAAGAAGAAACCTATTCATTTCAACACTTTGCATGGAAATTTACTCAACTAAATATTCAAGTTCATGACTTTCAGATTCTGCTTTCCACATTAACTGCAAGGCACAATTTCACTAAGGCACTATATAAAAAGGATTCACTTACCTTGACATTTGGGATGGGTCTGTAAAGTAATGAAAGAACAAGGCAAGTAAACAAAACTGACCAGCCTCCCTCCTCCCCCCATTTGTTTAATTAATAGGGATTCACTGTATTTTACTGGTAGAATATAAAGGAAAAGTAATGAAAAGGAACAATAAAAGAGCTAGAAGTTTTCAATATGTTGCTCCTTCCTTTCATCCCTCACCAGCAGTGCGGTTAGTGTTTACACCATCACCAGCAGTCTGCTGATGATTTAGGTCTTCTCCAAAGTGATGTGTCTTCACTACCATGTTCCTCACTTCCCTGTGAGTCCTCAATAGCAGAATCATTATCATCCATATTTTTATTTAATATCAATTCCACTTAGTCCAGGTTCTTTTTAAAAATTGTGCTGCTCGAAATTTTTCTAGCCTCTGACCACTACCCAATTCTAAGGCCACTTCCATTATTTGGGGGCTATTTGTTACAGTAGCACCCACTCTCAGTTCCAAAATTTGTATTAATTTCCTGTCACTTCTGTATCAAATTGCCACCTATTTGGTGATTATAAAGAAAAAGAAGATTTCTTACCTTACAGTTCTATATGTTAGAAACCCAGCACCAGTGCCAGGGGGCTGAAGTAGAGGTGCCAGCAGAGCTGTATTCCCTTCTGGAGGCTTTAGGGGAAAATGCCTTCTCTTTACCTTTCTAGAACTTATAGACTGCTCACTTTCCTTAGCTTATGGGTCCTTTCTTCCATCTTTTAAGCTAGCAATGTTGGCCGGAGTCCTTCTCATGCTGTCATCCTCTGGTTTTCTCTTGCAGGTCTCTTTTCCACTTTTAAAAATACTCCTATGATTACACTAGACCCAATGGAATAAATCAGAATAACCTTTTCTTAGTGTTAGTTGATTATCATTCTTAATGCCACATACATCTGTAATCCCCCTTTGTCACTTAGCCTAATGTATTCCCGGGTTATGGGGATACGGATGTGGACATCTACAGGGGACAGTTATTCAGCTTGCTGCATATGTTCACCTTTTAAGGGGACCCCCAGCAAGGTGGCTACTCCTTGACCAGTCACACTAAAATAAGTCTAAAGTTAACAAATGCAGCCCAGGGACAGAGATCCTCCAAGCAACTTTCCTTTCCTATTATTTTAAAATATGAAAAAAAATATGATAAACATACATTAGAAATTAGAAGAAAGTCTGAAAAGTAATATCAAACAAGATCAATAACAAAAAAAGTGGAAGAAAGTGAATAAAACAAGTTTTCCTCCCCACCCCTCACTTCTAACAGATAGCTTATAAAAATTTAAGAAGGCATGGTAGTCTACCCACAGAATATAAAGAAAAATACAATAAAAAGGAATAAGAGAGCTGAAAGAAGTCTTAGAAATTGAAAATATGAATTCAAATATATATTTAAAAAATCTTGTAAGTGTTGGAAGATTAAAAAAAAAAGCTTCCTGAGCATATGAAACAGACTATGAGTCTAAGAAGTTTAATTTCCAACAGATCAAATTTCCAGGAGAGTGCTGACAAAATAAGGATGGAACACATTGCTAAAAGGATAAATTTTAAGTTCCTAGAACTGAAAAGGGGAACATGCATCTTTAAATAGGAAAGGTCTTTGCATAAAAAATGACCTACACTTAGATGTCTATGAAAAATTTCAGAATTTTAATATAGAAGAGTCTAAAACCTTTACTGAGATAAAATAATATACATCAGACTGAACTGGCTTTAGGTGTCTCATTAGTTCTCAAGGACGGCATGGTGATTTTAAAGTTTTAAGTAAAAAGAACTTTAAACCTAGAATACTTTAGCCGGCAAAATTATCAATGATGTGCAAATGTAACATTGAAATATTTTCACACATCCAAGGACTCAGAAAGTTTATCCATACTTTTTCCTCAAGTGTTGCATTCCAGTAAAATGAAGGAAGATTCCTTCAATGAGAAAGATAGGAATACATTAAACACAAACATCAATACAATGAAATGTGCTTCAACTAACAGAGCATAGGAAGGAGCCCAGGATCACAGTTGTGCGGCAGACGTAGGAGCCGAGGCTAAAGCTCTAGGAGGAGGTCTCCTGAAGACAGAAGAGATGAACTGTGAGATTTAAAATCTTGATAACATGATAAAGGAGTGAAAGCAAAGAACTAAAGGATTACAGCAATGTCAGGAAAGAAAAAAATTGTTATAATATAGTCTAATCTGTAATTCCTTCTTTTAAAGCTAATTTTTAAGGAACTTTTTCCTATAGCTAAAACATAGCATGTAAAACTTTTAAAAGTGGAGAATTTAAATTTTTTTGCAACACATTTTCTTTTACCATGGGTCTGTATTGCCAGGCATTGCTTATTAGATCAGATGATTCATTTTGTAAATGCAATTCTTTGGGTAAGAATACTGTTGAGACTTTCTTTTTCTACTTTTTATAACAGAAAAACTTGAACATATAAAAAGTAACAGAATAGCAAGCCCAACAGCCAGCTTAAATAATTATCTAGTTTTTTAAATTAGTTTTTTAAAATTCTTGTTTTATCTATGTGCTCATCTCCACTGGATTATTTTTTATAATTTCTAAGGTTAAATTTTATTGAAATGGAAATGCACTCATGTAACCCATACTTTATCATGCTATAAACTATTCCCATTATCATAGAAAGTTGACTTATGTCTCTTCCCAGTCATTCAGTTCTCACCCCCTGCAAGTGAAGTGAAGAATCACTTTGTTTCCACCTACCATTAATCTTGCCTGTTCTGGAACTTCAGATAAATGTTAACTGTGCAGTGTGCACTTATTTGAATTGCCTTATGTCACTCAGTATAATACCTCTATGAGAATCCACCTTGTTGTCATATGGGTGTTTTCACTTTTTTTTTTTTTTGGTAAAGGATAGGATTTTATCAGCAAAGTATTCATAAACCTGGTAATACCTTGAGGAACTGTACATTTTTAAAAATTAAATCATAGCTGTGTATACTAATGCAATCATGGGGCACAATGTGCTGGTTTTATATACAATTTGAAATGTTTTCATCAAACTGGTTAACGTAAGCCTTCACGGCATTTTCTTAGTTATTGTGTTAAGACAGTTATATTCTACACCTAGTAAATTTCACATGTACCCTTATAAGATGCACTGTAGGTGTGATCCCACCAACTACTCTCCCTCTACCCATCCTCCCCCCTCCACTCCCCTCCCTCTCCCTTTTCCCCTCCTTCTTAGGCTATAATTGGGTTATGGCTTTCATAAGAAAGCTATAAATTGGTTTCATAGTAAGACTGAATACATTGGGTACTTTTCTTCCATTCTTGAGATACTTTGATAAGAAGAATATGTTCCAGCTCCATCCATGTAAACATGTAAGAGGTAAAGTCTCCATCTTTCTTTAAGGCTGCATAATATTCCATAGTGTACATATACCACAATTTATTAATCCATTTGTGGCTTGATGGGCACTTGGGCTTCTTCCATGACTTAGCAATTATGAATTGGGCTGCAATAAACCTTCTGGTACATATATCTTTGTTATAACATGATTTTTGGTCTTCTGGATATATACCTAGTAGAGGAATTGTAGGATCAAATGACAGGGCTATTTTTAGTTCTCTAAGTGTCCTCCAGACATCTTTCCAAAAGGAACGTATTAGTTTTCATTCCCACCAGCAATGTAGAAGTGTTTCTTTTTCTCCACATCCATGCCAACATCTCTGGTTTTGGGATTTTGGAATGTTGGCTAATCTTACTGGAGTTAGATGATACCTCAAAGTAGTTTTTAATTTGCGTTTCTCTGATGATTAATGATGATGAGCATTTTTTCATGTGTCTGTAGTCTGTGTGCCTGTCTTCTTCAGAGAAATTTCTCTTCAAGTCCCTTGCCCACCCTGAGATGGGATCACTTGTTCTTTTCTTGCTAATATGTGGATCACTTGTTCTTTTCTTGCTAATATGTTTGAGTTCTCTGTGGATTCTGGTTATTAAACCTTTGTCAGAGATGTAAACTGCAAATATCTTCTCCCATTCTGAGGGCTGTCTGCTTGCTTTACTTACTGTGTTCTTCCCTATGCAGAAGCTTTTTAGTTTGATCAGGTCCCAGTAGTGTATTTTTGATGTTGCTTCAATTGCCTGGGAGGGGATGGGGGGGACGGGGGTCCTCCTTATAAAATAATTGCCCAGGTTGATATCTTCAAGAATTTTCCCTACACTTTCTTCTAGTATTTTTGTAGTTTCATGTCTTAAGTTTAAATCTTTAATCCAGTGAGAGTCTATCTTAGTTAATGGTGAGAGGTGTGGGTTCAGTTTCAGTCTTTTACAGATCGCTAGCCAGTTCACCCAGCACCATTTGTTAGATAGGGAGTCTTTTCCCCACTGAATGTTTTTAATTGGCTAGTCAAAGATTGAATAATAGTAAGTAGCTGGGTTACTCTGTTGGTTCTCTATTCTGTTCCATACATATACCTCTCTGTTTTGTATCAGTACCATGTTGTTTTGATCACTATTGATTTATAATATAGTCTGAGGTCTGGTAGCATAATTCCTCCTGCTTTGTTTTTATTTCTGAGTAATGTCTTGGCTATTTGAGGTTTTTCCGATTACATATAAAACAAAGTATTATTTTTTCAAAATCTTTAAAGTGTGACAGTGGAGCTTTAATAGGATTGCAAGGCTCGGCGCCTGTAGCTCAAGTGGCTAAGGTGCCAGCCCCATACACCTAAGGTGGCAGGTTTGAATGCAGCCCGGGCCTGCCAAGCAACAATGATGGCTGCAACCAAAAAAAAGCCAGGTGTTGTGGTGGGCGCCTGTGGTCCCAGCTACTTGGGAGGCTGAGGCAGGATACTCGATTGAGCCCAGGTGTTGGAGGTTGCTGCGAACTGCGATGCCATGGCACTCTACCCAGGGGGACAGCTTGAGGCTCTGTCTCAAAAAAAAAAAAAATAGGGATTGCATTAAAATTGTATATTGCTTTGGGTAGTATGGACATTTAAACATGTTGATTCTTCCCAGTGATAAGCATGGTATGTTTTTCCATTTGTTAACATCTTCAGCTATTTCTTTTCTTAGAGTTTCATAGTTCTCTTTATAGAGATCTTTCACATCCTTTGTTAGGTAAATGCCCAAATATTCCATCTTCTTTGGCATTGCTGTGAACAGAGTAGAGTCCTTGACTGTTTTTTCAGCTTGGCTATTATTGGTATATATAAAGGCTATAGATTTGTGAGTGTTGATTTTGTAACCTGAGACACTGCTGTATTCCTTGATCACTTCTAAGAGTTTTGTAGTAGAATCCCTGGTGTTTTCCAGATATACAATCACATCATCTACAAGAGTGAAAGTTTGATCTCTTCTGACCCTGTGTGGATACCTTTGATCCCTTTTTATTGCCTAATTGCAATGGCTAAGACTTCCATTATAATGTTAAAAAGCAGTGGAGACAATGGGTAACCTTAACAATTCCTTTTTTTTTTTATTTTTTATTTATTTATTTTTTTTAATTAATTGATTTCTGTGTACATTGATGCAAACATTGGGTACATTGTGCTGTTTCATATACAATTTGAAACACCTTCATCAAGCTGGTTAACATAACTTTCACATCATTCGGTTAATCATTGTATCAACACATTTATATTCTAGTTCTAGAAAAGTTCACTTGTACCCTTGTTAGGC
>CAUYQV010078662.1:0-14561 GCA_963574575.1 Galagoides demidoff
TGTGACCTAAGATGTGACTAATTTTGGAGGATGTTCCATGGGCTGATGAGAAGAATGTGTCTTCAGTTTTGTTTGGATGGAATGTTCTGTAGATGTCTGTTAAATCCAACTGTTGAATGGTTAAATTTTTTTTTTAGAGACAGAGCTTCACTTTGTCACCCTCAGTAGAGTACTGTGGCATCACAGCTCACAGCAACCTCCAACTCTTGGGCTTAGGTGATTCTCCCAAGTAGATGGGACTACAAGCACCTGCCACAATGCCCTGCTATTTTTTTGTTGCAGTTTTACCATAGCCAGGTTTTTTTTTGTTTGTTTTTTTTTTTGGAGACGGAGCCTCAAGCTATCCCTCTGGGTAGAGTGCCATGGCATCACAGCTCATAGCAACCTCCAACTCCTGGGTTCAAGCGAGTCTCCTGCCTCCACCTCCCAAGTAGCTGGGACCACAGGTGGCTGCCACAACGCCCGGCCACTTTTTGGTTGCAGCCATCATTGTTGTTTGGCGGGCCTGGGCTGGGAATTCGAACCCGCCATCTTAGGTGTACGTGGCTGGCGCCTTAGCCGATTGAGCCACAGGCGCAGAGCCCATAGCCAGGTTTGAACCCACCACCCTCAGTATGTGGGGCCAGCGTCCTACTCACTGAGCCAGAGGTGCCACCCTGAATGGTTAAGTTTAAGTCTAAAATTTATTTGTTTAGTTTCTCATTGGAGGAGCTATCCAATACTGCCAAAGGAGTATTAAAATCTCTGACTATTATGGTGCTGGAAGAAATAAATTTACTCATGTCTGTTAGAGTATCTCTTATAAATTGAGGCACATTCTGGTTGGGTGCATAAATGTTAATAATTGAAATCTCGTCATGTTGAGTGTTATCTTTAACAAATATGAAGTGACCATCCTTATCTTTCCTTACTCTTGTTGGTTTAAAGCCTAGTGTATCTACAAATAAAACTGCAACACCTGCTTTTTTTCTGATTGCCTTTTCCTTGAATTATAGATGACCATCCCTTCACTCAGAGTCTATATTTATTTTTTAAGGTAAAATTAGATTCTTGTATGCAGGAGATATCTGGCCTGAATTTTTGTATCCAGTCAGCCAACCTGTGCCTCTTTAGAGGACAATTTAAGTCATTCACATTAATTGAGAATATTGATAAGCCTGGTAGTATTTTGGGTATCAAATTTTTTTAAAGTCAGTGGACATTTTAAATCCTTTCACCACTGTAGAAGTTGGAATTTGATCAAAAGTTTCTGAGTGAGTTTACTTTGGTGGTAGAAGATTGTGCTGGTCATTATGGAGGTCTGAGAATATCCTGGAGAGCTGGTTTAGTTATGGCAAATTTCTTCAACATGTGAATGTCATTAAAGTATTTAACTTCTCTGTCATAAATGAACCTCAATTTAGCTGGATACAGGATCCTGAGTTGAAAGTTACTTTGTTTTAGGAGGTTAAAGTTTGATTATCATCCTCTTCTAGCTTGAAAAGTTTCAGCAGAGAGATCTGCAGTCATTCTAATAATCTTCCCCTTGTAGGTTATGGTTTTCTTATATCTGGCTGCTTGCAGAATTTTCTCCTTCATATTAACTTTGGTGAAGTTAATTATAATATGTCTAAGAGATGCTTTATTTGGGTTGAGTCATGCTGGGGTTCTGAAACTGTCTGCTATCTGAATTTCAGAATCTCTTGGCATGGTTGGGAAGTTCTCCATGATTATCTCCTGGAGTAGAGCATTTGGGCCTCTTGAAGCAACCTTATCATCTTCAAGAATTCCTATAAGGCGAATATTAGTTTTCTTCAAATTGTCCTCGAGCTCTCTGAGAGAATGATCCATTTTTGCTCTCCACTTCTCTTCCTCTTTGAGTGTTTGAGAGCATTTAAAAGCTTTGTTTTCAGTGTCAGAAATCCTTTCTTCTGCCTGCTCCCTTCCGTTATTGAGGGATTCTACTGTATTTCTCAGATCTTTGAGGGCTGCAACTTTTTACCTCAATGTGTCAAAATCTTTGGTAATTTTGTCTTTGAATGCATTGAACTTTTGAGACAAATTTTTAAATGCTCCTTGAATTTCTAATTCCAGCTTTACCTGCATTCTGTTAATCTTATTTGCAATCCAAATTCTGAATTCAATTTCTGACATCTCAGCCATTTGTTTATGAATGGGATCCTCTGGTGTGTCCGCCTTGTCATTCCTTGGGGGAGTTGATCTACTCTGATTACTCATGTTGCCAGAGATTTTCTGTTGATTCCACCCCATGATTATTTTTTCACCATTTGGCTAGATGAATAGATAAGGTGAAATTGGATTGAGGGCTTCTGGAGTAATGATTCACCAGCCCTTTGCCCAAGAGCTGGGATTGGTGAGTGCAGGTTTTCCCCTGGAGCTTTGCAAAGAACCCATATAGTACAGCAGTTTGAGACACTGGGGACCTGCTTGGTGTGGTGGGGCTAAGTGGCTCTGTCTTGTTTCAGCTGTTCTCTATCCAATCCTAGTGAATCAGTAACTCAGAGTTGAAGTCTCAGCTGTGGAGAAATACAAGCAACTAAGACACCCTGCCCCACTCCAGGCAACAACTGGAAAAGAAAAATCAAACCTTCCCACAACAACACAACCAGGGTACCATGTTGGATGGTCTTCGAGTGATTGACCCAGGGCAAGACTTCCAAATCAATTGTCCCAGTCAGTACCTGGTCTCAAGTGGAAGAGTTCAAAAGGTCTCCAGCAACTAGATAGCAGAGGTCTGTTGGCAGCTCAAGTATGACTCACTCTGGGGCTTCGTAAATATGACTTACTCTGGATTAAGAAGGGCCCACCCAGCAAATGAACTAGTCTAGGAAGGCTGGTGTCTCCTTCCCCACCTTGCACATCTGTCACACCCAGTCACTGGTAACCCCACAGGGTTGTGACCCACTTCCCTTCAATGAGCTGATGCACCTGGCGTTTACACCTGCTTGAGTCACTGGGAGATCCATGTCTCCTCAGCCAGGCCACCACGCTTTGCCACCAGCTGGCAGGGAAAGCTAAAGCCTGACTACCTCTAGTGCTTAATGGAGGTTGGGGAGTTTCACTCAGTTCCAGCTCTGTCCCCGATTAATGTTGCTGCCACTTACATTCTTGCAGAATTTGAGTTTCTGTCCCAGCTCTATTCTCCTGTGGGCCAGGCACTGTTTGAGTTCACAGGAACTGCAACTCAGCCCCACCCTGTGCTGATGTTGCTGTGTGAATTCTCACAGAGCTGGTGTCTCTGTCTCCACTGCACTCTGTGTTGGGGCAGTGCAGTTAGAGCTCACAAACAGCTCTCAGTTCCTGCCTTTCCCTGGGTTGGTGCTGCTAACACTCCTGCTTTCGTACCAGCTATGCTTCCTGGGGGCTGGTTGCATCTTGGGCTCACAAAAGCAGCAATTCTGACTCAGCCCTGCCCTGGGAGTATGCTGCCTCTGTGCACACGGATTCTATTCTCCATCCCACAGAACCCTGCCCTGGCAGGTACCACCTCAGGCATACCCTTTGCTCACGGGGTCTGTGTTTCCATCCCAGATCTGTTCCACTGATGGCCACCACTGGAGCAGAGGCCCAGCTCCCTCTGCTTGCTAAGAAAGGTGGGAAGTGTTTCTCCAAAATATCACCAGGGGTGTGAGCCCTATTGTTCCCACTGCTGCCACTGCTGTGCTGCACTGCAGGGCACCATCTTTCCCTCTCCTATATGGCTCCCTCGCTCCATATTTCCTGCTTTACACCCATGCTGCCAATTCAACACAGACTTGTAACAGCCCATACCCTGTCCACACCTCTCAAGAAAATGTCCAGGAATCTCTACTTCATGGGGTACAGGCTTCCAGACCACATGGTGAGAATGGAGGGGAGTGCCGGGAGTTCAGAATTGCGGGTAGCATATCTGTTCAGTTTCATGCCTGGCAGTTAAGTGCCATGGCACACTTGTGGGTCCTCTCTGGGGAAGGAGTTCAGGTTTGTAGAGGGTCTCTCACATGGGATAAAATAGGAGGAGATCTGAACTCTGCTTGCTTGTTTGTAGAAAGTATACTGTGAGCCATTCTCATGGGGGAGAGGACTTGGTGATGTTTTGAACCTATTATTTGTTTCCTTGGAGTTGCAGCTCACCTCAGCTGGGGTGATGTACGCTCTTCAGTCTTCTCTCTTGGTTCAGCTCCAAACCATCAGCTTACTTGCTAAACTTCTGTCCTTTAACTCTTCTTCTGGATGGGAACCTCTGTGTAAAGCTGGCTCCAGTCAGCCATCTTGCCTCCTCCCCCTACTTTGTTTTTATTTTTGTTCTTTTTGTTTAGCATGCCCTGGCCAGGTTTGAACCCACCAGCCCCAGTGCATGTGGCTGGTACCCTAACCACTGAGCTACAAGTGCTAAGCCCCTAGATTTATTTATTTATTTGTTTGTTTATTTGCAGTTTTTGGCCAGATTTGGGTTTGAATCTGCCACCTCTGGCATATGGAGCTGACGCCCTACTCATTTGAGGCACAGGCACTGCCTTCCTATAATTATTTTTTAATTTATTTTCACATGTATATCTTAAATAAGATGGCCCGATTCTTTCTGACATTGATCCATGTGACTCAGGTTGGAAATGAGAGTGTCAGGTCCCAGTTCTATAGCCAGCAGGCTAAAATGATATTCTGAAGTAAAATAGTTGCTGAGCCTAAGAACTTAAGAGGAGCTTCTCCTGTGTTACTATCAGAGGCTGCTGACAGAGTTTGTCCGGTTTTGCTGTGGCAGGTTTCAGGTCTGTCTATTACAATCGAAGCATAGACTTTTAGAACTGGAAGGTAAATGTGTGATGCTTAGTCTTCATCTAAGAGATAAGAAGAATGCATGCCAAACGGAATGTTTAAGAGGAACATTTTTTTTTTGAGACAGGATCTCACTCTGTCACCCAGGCTGGCATGCAGTGGCCCAATTATAGCTCACTGTAGCCTCAAAGTCCTAGATTTAAGTGATCCCTTTGCTTCAGGGTCCAGAGTAACTATGAATACTGGTGCATGCCAACAGGTAATTTTTTTTTTAACTTTTGTAAAGATAGGTTCTTGCTATATTGGCCAGGCTGGTCTCAAACTTCTGGCCTCAAGTGGTTCTCCCACCTTGGCCTCTTAAAGCACTGGGACTATATGTGTGAGCCACCATGCCCAGCCTTTTTTGTTTTTAAAAGCCATTTTTAAATCAAGTTTACATTAACAATATTTATTTCCTGCTAATTAACTGGGATCTCAAAATTTGTTATGATTGTTGTATCTACATGATGGAAAAATCAGTGCAAAACTCTAGCTTGCACCTCCAAAAAGACTAAAAAAATGTGGAGCAAAACATAGGACAGTGAGCAGTGCCTGTGGCTCAGCAAGTAGGATAATATTTTGAATAAAAATGCATTTTCTTTTAACTTTCTGTATTTGAAAGAGTGAAATAGAAATAAAAATATTAAACACATTTCAAAAATCACACAGGTCTCTTCTTGTATACAATGACTTAATTAATAAATAAATAATAAGTAATTCCTTAAAAAAAAGAGGCCTCAACATATAACATGTCCCTCATTGCCATCCACAAATGTTCTGTTAAACTTTCTGAATAAGAGAAGAGGTCTGCAACAGAGACCCTTTAAAAAAAAAATCTTCCCTGTTTTTTTATTATGTTTCATCTTTTAGGCCCTTTCACTTATCATCTGCTTTTTGTGCTTCGTTTCTGTAACGAGCTTCATGGATTTTATTTAAAAAGTAGTAGATAGGTCAGCACAGTGGCTTACACCTGTAATCCCAGCCCTCTGAGAAGCCAAGGCAGGTGGATTGCCTGAGCTCACAGCTTTGAGACTAGCCTGAGCTAGAGTAAGACCCTGCCTCTAAAAATAGCCAGGTGTTGTGGTAAGCGTCTGTGGTCTCAGCTACTCAGGAGGCTGAGGCAAAAGAATTGCTTGAGCCCAAGAGTCTGAGGTTGCTGTGAGCTGTGATGCCACAGCACTCTACAAGGGGCAACAAAGGGAGATTCTGTCTCATAAAAAAAAAAATAGTAGATAAACTTGTGATATTGGAGATTTGACTAATAAAAATGATTTTTAAAAACACTTTCCTGGCTTGGCACCTGTGGCTCAATCGGCTAAGGCGCCAGCCACGTGCACACACCTAAGGTGGCGAGTTCGAATCCCCAGCCAGGGCCCACCAAACAACAATGATGGCTGCAACCAAAAAAATGGCCGGGCGTTGTGGCGGGCACCTGTGGTCCCAGTTACTTGGGAGGCGGAGGCAGGAGACTTGCTTGAGCCCAGGAGTTGGAGGTTGCTATGAACTGTGATGCCATGGCACTCTACCCAGGGGGATAGCTTGAGGCTCCATCTCAAAAAAAAAAAAAAAAAAAAAAAAACACTTTCCTACTCAGATTTTCATTTCAATACCTTATTTTATATAATGACAAACCCCAACTTTGAAACATAATAAAACAGTATACAGAAGTTTGTGTTCAAGCAAAAAAAGGATAGTTTAAAATTTCATATTCTTACTATACATATCTGCTTTCTGTCTATCTTGAAATAAAGTTATTTACTGTATAAATAGTGTAATTTTTTTCTTTTATTTTTGAGAAAGGTCTTGCTCTGTCACCCTGGCTAGAGTGCAGTGGTGTCATCATAGCTTCCTGGAGCCTTCAACTCCTGGGTTCAAGTGATCCTCCTACCTCAGGCTCCTGAATAGCCAGGACTACCAGGACACCAGGCCTGGCTAATTTTTTTACTTTTTGTAGAGATTGAGTCTCACTCTTGCTCAGGTTTATGTTGAACTCAAGTGAGTTGAGTGGTGTTGGCCTCAAGTGATCCTGTGACACTGGTCTCCCAAAGCGCTAGAATTGCAGATGTGAGTCCCTGTACATGGCTCAATATCCTAAGTTTTGTGAAGTTAACTGTTACATATCATCATCTAATGAGTAGAAACACACTAGTTTAGACAATAGTATACAAGATCATATTTTTTCTATTTCTACAATAATAGCCCAAACCTTCCAAATGAGAAAATGTTGGCAAGTTCTAGGTCATGAATGTCTCTAAAAGTTTCCATGATCTGACTGTTTGTGCATAGTCAGAGGAAGTGGATCATTACCTTTCTTCTCATAGTAACTTCCGGGTTTGTTGTTTGACAGACTAATGGGCCACATTATTGGCGTAGCTTCAGTCCGGCCCTCCAAAACTGTTCTTTTTTTTTTTTTAGACAGAGTCTCATTTTGTCTCCCTTGGTAGAGTGCTGTGGTATCACAGCTCAGCAACCTCAAACTCTTGGGCTCCATCGATTCTCTTGCCTCAGCTCCTCAAGTAGCTGGAACTACAGATCCAAAACTGTGCTTGATGGAAGGAATTGGCTCTTATTTATATATGGTTCTTTATACAAGTCTATCTTTATTTATAAAAAATAAGATACGACTAAAGCTAATTTGATTTTTAAAATAAAAGTTTATTTAGTGATAATGTATATTTTATAATAAAATTATAGTAAAATACTGACATTCAATAGTTTAAACAAAGAATCATTCATGTAAAAATCATATTATAGCATGTAAAATTTAACTAGAAAATTCATAGTTCACAAAAGTATATATATGGTTCTTAAGCTTAAGTTTGGGTCCTTTAAACCATTGTTACCAGAGCACTGCAAAGTCTATTGGGTTATATGGATGTAAGAGTTGGTCAGAAAAACAGTTACAATACAGCATAATCCTATTTTACATTTTTTTATTTTTATTTTTTTTTTTGAGACACAGCCTCAAGCTGTCCCCCTGGGTAGAGTGCCATGGCGTCATAGCTCACAGCAACCTCCAACTCCTGGGCTCAAGCGAGTCTCTTACCTCTACCTCCCAAGTATCTGGGACCACAGGCGCCTGCCACAATGCCCGGCTATTTTTTGGTTGCAGCCATCATTGTTGTTTGGTGGGCCCAGGCTGGATTTGAACCCGCCTGCTCAGGTGTATGTGGCTGGTGCCTTAGCCACTTGAGCCACAGGCACCAAGCCCTATTTTATTTTAAAAAGAAAATGAAATGTGTAACAAATAATCCATGTGCATGTGCGTACACCCACATAGAGAACAGTTATGCACCAAATATGAGTACAACTTAGTGTTGAAAAACTTGGGTTTTGGAGCCACACAAACCTGAGTTCACCTCCCAGCCCCAGCAGTTAATCTCCCTCTTCTCTGACTCACAAAATGTCTTTTCCATCAACTGAGAAAACTTAAAAACAATATATGGTAGAGGTGCTTGAAACCGTGCATTAATAAACTGCCACTACACACTTCCAGCTGTACATATGATTTTCCTGTGCTTATAAAGCTACTTATGCTGATGCTGGGAAAGTACATAGGTCCTGCTAATTGCAAATACCATAATAATAAAAGACAGAGTCTTCTCTGCTTAGATGGAATAATTAATGATTATAGTAGTACCTTGGAACTAAAATTGGCAGCAATTTGATGCATAACAGGAAAAACTAATTGAAACTAAGCAGAATAACCACTGACAAAATATGTGCCTCAAATGGAATGGCCCTAAAACTCTATTGCTTTGGGACATAGATAATCTGCTTATATGTTAATATCTCTTTTCCTTCATGTTTGTCACTTGAGTGGTTAAGAGATCCTTATCTGGTTTTCTGAGCGCTTGGAAATGCTCTTTAACATCACAGACACATAGTATTTACTGAAGAACACTTATTTATCAAACATTGCATTTTTACCCAAAAATACATAATTTTTAAAAAATTTAAAATATTCTTAGAAGTGTGACTAATTTCTTCATTTTGATAAGATATAAAATAAAGTATAACATGAATCTATGCTATAATTTCCAGCTCATACATTGAGAATTTTAGTGCTAATGCAATTTGCCATTTATACAGAAACAAGTTCTAGGTACAATATTTTAAGTTTTTTATGTCTAGTACAGATTTATAAATTATTTTCAAAAGAGCAGACTATTTTTTAAAGCATACTGATTATTTTTAGTGATACAATTTTGAATAAGCAGGCATGGCTCATTTATTGTACATTCACAATTTACAACATTATTTTGTATATATTTATTTCTGTGAGTAGCTTTTTTGGTTACTCTTTTATTTCCTGGAACAGCATTATAGATAATATTCGAGTGAATATTTTAAATTTGGTTCCAACAAATTTTCCCTGGATAAAAACAAATTTCTATGACAATCTTAATCATTACAAAGAGAACTGACATAACCAGTTGATTTTTTTTTTAATAAAAGATGTTTTAAATTTAGATCACACAAAGAAGAATCTATTCTACCAGGAAAACAGAATGAGAATTAACTGCCTAGGATGGAAATCAGGCTCTATATCTAGTTATGATATTACTTTTATTGAAGCAAATTGTTTTAATGTATTCATAGAATATATATATTTACACATACATACACACATGTGTATGTACATGGGTCATTATGAAAGTTTTGAGACACACAAAAATCAAGAAACAAAATCCACATAGATGGAAACAAATGAAGTCCTCCCAGCAACACCAATAACCTACCTAGTTGAACCTTGCATAGGTGAATCAAAGAGAACATAAAGGACACTGTTAACTGTGGTTTTCAGACATGAATAATGGACAACACAGTCTGTCTTAAAACTTTTGTAGTGACCCATGTATACATATATATGAACTATATTGAAATTACCTTTATGTACAAATGATAGGTTGGTTTTATTTTCTATCAGTTACTGTACTTAAGGTACTAGGAAGAAAGAGCAATATGATATAAAATTTTGTGTAATTTTGAAAGTGGTATATATGCTTACATAGAGTAAAACCATAAAACTATGTGTATCCCATAAAGAACAGTTTACAGCCATATGCGTATGTGGGCTATGTGTGAAATCAGAGCAAATTTTAACAAAATAGTACCCACAATTGACCCAAGACCATATGACATTTTCAGAAGATAGTATCTTCAGCTGTTCTGTTGATCTCTGAAGATTTCGTGTTTTAGTTGTCTGAGGAAGTTCATTATATGACCTTAGTGTATGTAGTATTTACATATATTGTTGCCTCTTTAAATGATTAATAAATCAATTTTCCTTATTTTTAGGGCCAAAATTAGGTGTAAATGACTTGGATTAGCTATTCAATAGAAGACAGAGTAAGCAGCTAAGTCAGACTTAATTAACCTATACTCAGTAAGTAAAAACTTTTTGGAAATTTACTAAGCAGTTTACCTTCAAATCTAGCCATTCAATATATACACAATGTTCAGCATAAACGAGGTAGATTAATAATTAAAAAAAACAGTTCTTGATTAACTAGAAGTATGTTTATATAGTAGGGATATGCACTTTTGGGTTGTCATCCATATGTTGTACTGTTTCCCATACACAGAATGGAAAAAATAATCTTTAAAAATGCCACAAACAATTAAAAGTCAAACTACAAACCAGGGGGAATCATCCAAACACAGAAAGGGATCATATCCTTCAGATACAAAAAGCACTTATAGGGTGGTGCCTGTGGCTCAAAAGGGTAGGGCGCCAGTCCCACATGCCAGAGGTGGCAGGTTCAAACCCAGCCCCAGCCAAAAACTGCAAAAAAAAAAAAAAGCACTTATAAATTTCCTCAAGAAAAGTGGACCATTAACATATAATTCACAGGGAATATTCTTAGTAGTTTATTTAAAAATTCAAAACTTAAGAAAAATGTCTAATATGACCATTAAACCAAGAATTGCAAATCAATCTGAGGTGCCAGTTGTTTAGAAGCTTGTAAAAAGGAACCATAAATATATAGTTTGCACAGCTGTGGGGAAATGTGTGCTGCTGGTGGAAATATACAATGGCACAAACTTCCATAAAATGTTTATAGCCTTTGGTTCTGTCATTTCATTATGATTGTATCATTGAAAAATCAGAGATGTGCAAGAAGATATATATACCATAGTTATACTACAAAAAAAAAAAAAAGAAAGAAAAGAACCAGAATCAATGTTTATTATATCCATTGAGGGAAAAATGGATGACACACATATAGCAAAATATTAACCAGTGTTAAACTTAGATGATAGATATTTACTATACTGTTCTGTTTTTCTTCATTTGAAATTTTTAATAAATACTAAATAAAATAAAAAATAAAATAAATAAAATTTATTTAATATTTAAATAAATATTTAGTATTTAATAAATACTAAATAAAATAATAAATAAATAAATAAAAGTTTATAGGGAATTTGTTAAATAAAGGCATATATTAACATAATTGGATATGTAAAATTAAAAATAATATTCTTAAAGAATAAATATGAGAGAAATATTCCCCAAATATTAGGTGGAAAAGTATTTAGTAAAAGAATATGTTCTCAATTTATAAATATACATAAATTATGGAAATATATCTTATAGAAATATATATTTATTACAGAAATATATACAATATATAGGATTGGTCATATACCCAAATATAAATAATTATTATGGTGGTATGATTACAGATGTTTTTCCTTTCTTTATACTTTTCTGTATTTAAAACATTTTCTATCCATGTAATGACCATGTTAATGTTCCAATAGTTTCACCCCACCCCCACACGGGGATCCTTTAGATGAGCTATGTCATTTACATCACTAAACAATTACCCAGTCTCCCAGGGTTAGGCAAAAGAGAGAATAGATATGCTAAAACAAATAATAGCACAATGTTCAGCTCCAGTGGAAACAATGGAAGCAAAGAACAGGCAAAGGCAGGTTACTAATGCCTAATGCATAGTCTCAGTATCCCCAACTTTCTCCATAGCCCCACCTAGAAAGTGCCATTCTAAGCAATGCTTCAGTGACAGTTTGCCCACAATGTAAGGCATTTTTGTGGCATTGTCTCCTTATTTCCAAGAAAGGTCACTGGGAACTTCTGAGGTCAGCCATCCATAAGCAGCATGAGTTATAGTCTATAAAATGCTGTTCCCTCTTCTAGTGGTCAGCCTGATGTTGGAGTGTTTACGTTTTCAAATATTGAGGTCAAAGTAATGAATGGATGTTCTGTGCAAAACAATCTTCTTTGTCTAGTTTACTCGTTTCCTTTCTTTTCAAAAATAGCTTGTACTTTTTTCCTTTTGGAAGCCACAATCTACCTTCAATATTCCCAAGAAGAATCCTGACAAATGAAAAGACTGGATTCAATGTATTGCCTACACAAAGTCCTGATTCAGGAAAGGTTATTTTTAGATTTCAAAAAATAAAAAATAATATATATATATATGCAAAATATAAAACTGAAATCCTAATCTTTAATTTATTAAAGATCGCTTATGAATTGTGAGATAACCCAAACATTCCTTACTACCCTCTCTCTGCATTTAAAAATTTCTCTGTTAAAAAAGAAAAAAAAAAAAAATATATATATATATAAATGGGCAGCACCTGTGGCTCACAAGGGTAGGGCACTGGTCCCATATGCCGGAGGTGGTGGGTTCAAATCCAGCCCTGGCCATAAACGGCAAAAGAAAAAAATAAAAAAATAAAAAAATTTCTCTGCGCTGTTCTGATTGCTCCCTGAAATCTATATTATTGCTGGGGTAAAATGTGGATATTGGATTATAGCAAAAGATAAAAATCTTTAGTGAGAATACAAGTTCCCAAAGTAAATTAGGAATTAATTCTATGAAGTTGCTAAAAATATTTTTATAAATTAAAAGTTTCTGTTATGTTTGTTGCAATGTACCATTTGATGTTGCAATATATTGTTTGATCAATAAATTTTAATATAGAATAAATGCATTTTGGTAAAAAGTACTAAAAATATTCCTTATGGGGAAATGATTGAATTAAAACCCCACACTACACTCTGGAAGGCCAAGGCAGGTGGATTGCCTGAGCTCCCAAGTTTGAGACCAGCCCTAGCAGGAGTGAGACCTTGTCTCTTAAAAAATAGCTGGGCATGGCTCGGTGCCTGTGGCTCAATCGGCTAAGGTGCCAGCCATGTACACCTAAGGTGGTGGGTTCCAATCCCCAGCCCGGGCCCGCCAAACAACAATGACGGCTGCAACCAAAAAATGGCCAGGTGTTGTGGTGGGCGCCTGTGGTCCCAGCTACTTGGGAGGCAGAGGCAGGAGACTCACTTGAGCCCAGGAGTTGGAGGTTGCTATGAGCTGTGATGCCATGGCACTCTACCCAAGGGGGATAGCTTAAGGCTCCGTCTCAAAAAAAAAAAAAATATCCAGGCGTTGTGGCAGGCGCCTGTGGTCCCAGCTACTTGGGAGGCTGAGGCAGGAGACTCGCTTGAGCCCAGGAGTTGGAGAGTGCTGTGAGCTGTGATGTCACAGCACTCTACCCGGGGTGATAGCTTGAGGCTCTGTCTCAAAAAAAAAAAAAAAGTAGATAAATAAAATAAATCTAGTGGGTTTTGAGTTTATTTTGTTTTTGGCCAGGCACTGACTGATCTTTTCTGGTAAAAACAGTAAGAATAGGGAAGAACTTTTTTCTTTCTTTTCTTTTCTTTTTTTTTTTTTCTTAAGGGACAGGATGCTCTGTGACCTTGGCTGGAGTGCAATGGCTGGATCTCAGCTCACTGTAGCCTTGAAGTCCTGGCTTTAGGGATCCGCCCACAGCTGTCCTGGCATTATAGGTTAGAGGAAGTATCTATGGTGGAATTGGAAGAAATTTTTAGGGAGGGAGGAGATTTGATCCTTGGAAGGAGGGGTTGAGTGTGGCCTAGATAGAGGAGGTATCAAAAGGCAGGAATGTGAGAGAAGAAAAGAGGCAAAGCATTCAGAATAATGGGGGCTGTGAAGAGGCCCATACAAGCTGGGAAGGGTGGTGAGTGCCTTGTAGTCCCAGCTATTCAGGAGACTGAGGCAGGAGGATCAGTTGACCCTGAGAATTTGAGGCTTCAGTGAGCTATGATGATGCCACTGCACTCTGGCCAGGTGACAGAGCGAGAGTTCATCTGTAAAAAAATAAAAATAAAAAGTAAATTAAAACAAAAGAGAAGAATATATTTGAGTAAGGGTCCACAGAGATCTCAGTTTAAATGGTAGTTGTTCCAAATTGAGGAAAGACAAAGACAGAGAAGAAAATGAAAAGAAGTAAGAATGGTGGCCAGAAGCCAGGTATAGATTTGAAGATGTCCCTGGGTCAGTACCATGTAGCGATGGGGCAGGTTAATCAAAAAGCAACACAGTGGGCGGTGCCTGTGGCTCAAGGAGTAGGGCGCGGGCCCCATGTACAGGGTGGTGGGTTCAGCCCAGCCCTGGCCAAAACTGCAAAAAAAAATTGTTTAAAAAAAAAAAAAAAGCAACACAGTACCTGGAATATCCCTAGAAGGGGACAGAACTGATGGAGTTCAGGATACACCACCTCTGCACCTTGGCATGTGAGGAAAGCCCAGCAGTAGGAAGGCCTCTCTCACCTTGCCCTTTGCCCCAAAGTGGGTAATAAGACCCCCATTCCAGAGGTGCCCGCCACACCTCAGGAAAAGAACATCCTTATCTCTGGGGGACACAGCAAAGGCGCTGAACCAGCAGGCCTTGCTGAGGATCTCCTGCTGTATGACCACGAGGTCATACTCGTTCATC
>CAUYQV010078664.1:0-36660 GCA_963574575.1 Galagoides demidoff
TGGCTCCCTTATGTTTTAACCCCAAACAAAATCAATTGTATATGTGTTCAGCAGCGATCAGGGAATAGAAGGTAATATGCAACAAATAATTAACACAATCATGCATGTCCTGACTGATGTGATAAGAGACAGCCTTTACAAAATAAAATGATGGGAAAAGGAATGAATGAGAGAATGAAGAAGAATTGGAGGATAAAATGAAATGATAACCAGACTAAATAGTGACTAAAATGATTAGAAAAAAGAAGCAAAGAAATATTTTCCTCAAAGTAAAGCTATAATCCAAACTTAGAAACTTAGAAGTTAGTTCATCAGTAGAAGAGGCTCAATGTTTGACTGACAGCAAGTGAAGAATAAGAGCAATGAAGTGGGGGTAGGGAACTCATTACATAAAACTTCCCAGAATGAAGAACTTGAGTCCTTTTAAATACGCTAATCCAATAATGAAGCAGGCCCACAACAAGGCCTGTCACCACAGCCTATCAGACTGGCAGGAAGAAGAAAAGTTTCCAGAGAGAAGGAGAGTGTAAATGACATCTGATTTCTTAGTAGAACACAGGAGGATCCAAGACAAAGCACAGGTGCCAACCAGAACCTAAGGGGAAAGTCACACCAGCCCCATTAAAGGCACTTCAGAAATGCAGGGAGACAAAAACTAGGTTTCTCATTTTCCTTTCTATTAGACAGTTACTAGAAAATGGAGCATGACAAAAGAAACATAACACAGAAGAATGAAACAAGAGCGCTGCCTCTTGCCAATTACAGAAATTAACTCAAGATGGATAAATGACTTAACTGTAAGGCAAAAACCCAAAATAATTCCAGAAGGAAATACAGGAAAAAATCTTAAGACATTGACCTAAGCAAAGAATGTATGAGACACCCCAAATACAATTATATCAACAATAAAAACAGATAAATAGGATTTAAACTACAAAGCTTCTGCACAGCAAAGAATTAATCAACAGAGCATATAGAAGACCTACATAATGGGAGAAAATATTCACAAACCATACATCTGATAACGGGATAATATTCAGGAGCTACAAAGACTGAAGCAAATCAGCAGGAAAAAATACACAACCCCATTAAAGAGTGGAAAAAGACAGCGGTATTCTGAGCTAGTGGTGTTAAGGACTGAGCCTTCAACATGTACTTGATTTGCCTCAGTAGTCTAAGATTTTGTAACAATAAGACTAAAATTTATTTTCCAGCTATAAAGTAGTAGGAGTTGGCCAACTCAGCCACTGGGAAGAAGAGAAGCAGGAGAAAGAAGAAGAAGGTCTATTTTAGTCGCATGGGGAAAATCCTACAGCAAGTCCAGGCTGACTTAAACAGGCACTCCTGGGTCTCAGATGCACCACACACTCAGTATGATTGGCAACTGGAATGTGTAAGACTGGAGGTATTTAGGCTGGCCTTTTATAACCACAGAAGAGTTGTTACCAGCAGAGAGATCTTAGGAGTGGTCAAGCAGAAATCCTCCAGAAGAGTTTTTGAATAAATGAGGTCTTCTGACAAAAAACCAAAACAATCAGAACTGGTCAAAGACATGAACAGAAGCTTTTCAAAGGAGATTAGAAATGTGGGGGCCAGGACATAATGAAGCCAACTTAGAAGGTGTAGAAAAGACAGTGACAGTGACACAGTGTGGGTGACAGTGTGGCATAGACCTCGGTTGTAGCTGATAAATTAGAGGGTAGATAAAATGACAGAGCACCTGAAATCCACGAAAGATAGAGGAAGAAAATTTGGCAAGCAGAAACATGTGAGGTAATGACTGAGTCAAGGAAAAACCAAAAGCTGTACCACAAAATAAATCTTTTCACAATTGATGTCACTTTGCAAGGATTGATGTGACATCAATATTTGGAAGGAAAGGGAAGCAGAAGAGATGGAGATATAATTATATTTTCAATTATCATAGAAAGATGGCAACTGGGACTCAACATCTAAATTAGTATCAATAAATAGCAATATTATTCTCTATGCAGATTAACTTCTAAATTTTATTCCCGAGTTTTTAACTGAGGACTAAGGTTCCTTTGATAATTTCTCTGTTATTCATTAAAACAATTTCATGTAAAAAGAAGCTATCAACGGAGTAAGCACAAACTCTGTAAAATAATTTAAAGAGGTTTAATCTGAGCCAAATTCATGAGACCAGGGTCAGAGAGCATAATAGCAAGAGATCCTGAAATAATGTGAACTAGGCAAACAGGTTACAGTTTGGTTTTACACATTCATGGCGACAGGACCTGTAGGTGAGATCATAGATCAGTAAACAGAAGATATGCATTGGTTCAGCTCAAAAAGGTAGGACATTTCTACATCAGAGATTACAAGTTAGAGGTGGGTTTAGATGGCACTTGGAAGAAAGAGATAATCTTTGTCTAAAGAACTAGAGCCAGTAGAAAGAGTACTTGAGTTAAGGGGTGCTGCTACTTCTCATGAGATGCTGTGCTGAAATCAAGTTAGAAAGTAAGCCACAGGTTGGCACTTGTAGCTCAGTAATTAGGGCACTGGCCACATTTACTGGGGCTGGCAGGTTTAAATCCAGCCTGGGCCTGATAAACAACAATGACCACTACAACAACAACACCATCAAAATAGCTGGGCGTTGTGGCAGGCACCTGTAGTCCCATACTTGGGAGGCTGAGGTAAGCCCAAGAGTTTGAGGTTGCTGTGAGCTATGACAGCATTGCACTCTATCGAGGGGGACATAGTGAGACTCTGTGTCTCAAAAAAAAAAAAAAAAAAAAAAAAAAGAAGAAGAAGAAGAAAGAAAAAAGTAAGCCACAATTAGAATTGGTTACTACCCAAACCTGCTTACTGAGGTTTTCTTGTTTTTGAAGGTGTAATTGGCCAGGCCTTCCAGAAAGCAACTCATTCTCTCTCTTCAATTCTTTCTTTAAAAAACCTCATTTCTATATTCATACCCTTTTTACCTCTGCTTTTTACCTTTCCTCCCAAAAATCTATTAAAACCACGTTTGACTTATGAAACTGCGTATGTATTTAGAGATTTCATACGTTTTTCACAGCACATCCTCATCCTTGCTACACCCCATATACACAACCATGTGCATCCAGACTTCCAGATGTTCCATCCCTAGTAACTTTATACATCAGAAAAATCTTAAGAAACAGAAAATTCTGCATTATCTTTTACAAACATCTATTTTCTTTTATTTTAAAATTTGGGGATTCATTGGGGGTACAAAGAACCAGGTTACATCAATTGCATTTGTTAAAGTCCCTCTTATAATTGTGTCCCATCCCCCAAAGGTGTACCACACACCATATCCCCACCACCCCCTCCCTCCTTCCCTCTCTCTGTTCTCCCTATCCCCCACCCCTACCATGTACTAGGTCATTAATTATCCTCACATCAGAATTGAGTACATGGGATTCTTGCTTCTCCATTCTTGTGATGCTTTACTAAGAATAATGTGTTCCACATCCATCCAGGTTAATACAAAGGATGTAAAGTCTCCATCTTTTTGAGTGGCTGAATAATATTCCATAGTATACATATGCCACAGCTTGTTAATCAATTCCTGGGTTAGTGGGCATTTAGGTTGTTTCCACATTTTGGTGATTGTAAATTGAGCTGCAATAAAAGTGTCCTTATGGTAAAAGGATTTTTTTTTCTTCTGGGTAGATGCCCAGTAATGGGATTGCAGGATCAAATGGGAGGTCTAGTTTGAGTTTGCTGAGGGTTCTCCATACTTCCTTCCAAAAAGGATGTATTAGTTTACAGTCCCACTGGCAGTATAAAAATGCTCCCTTCTCTCCATATCCACACCAGCATCTGTAGTTTTGAGATTTTGTGATGTGGACCATTTTCACTGGGGTAAGATATCTCAGGGTGGTTTTGATTTGCATTTCTCTAATAATTAGGGATGATGAGCATTTTTTCATATGCTTATTAGCCATTCATCTGTTGTCTTTTTTTTTTTTTTTTGAGACAGAGCCTCAAGCTGTCCCCCTGGGTAGAGTGCTGTGGCATACCAGCTCACAGCAACCTCCAACTCCTGGGCTCAAGTGAGTCTCCTGCCTCTGCCTCCCAAGTAGCTGGGATCATAGGTGTCCACCACACCCCCCGGCTATTTTTTTTTGGTTGCTGCCATCATTGTTGTTTGGTGGGCCTGGGCTGGATTCAAACCTGCCACCTTAGTTGTATGTGGCTGGCACCTTAGCCACTTGAGCCACAGGTGCCGAGTCTCATCTGTTGTCTTTAGAGAAGCTTCTATTCATCTCTCTTGCTCAGTGATGTAAGGGATTGTTGGCTCTTTTTATGTTAATTAATTTGAGTTCTCTGTAGATTTTAGTTATCAAGCTTTTGTCCAATTCAAAGTATGCAAATATGCCTTCTCATTGTGTAGGTTGTCTATTTGTTTCGATTGTTGTCTCCTTAGCTGTCCCGAAGTTTTTCAGTTTAATAAAGTCCCATTTGTTTATTTTTGTTGTTATTGGAATTGCCATGGAAGTCTTCCTCTTAAAGTCTTTCCCCAGCTCAAAAACTTCAAGTATTTCCCCCACATTTTCCTTGAGGATTTTTATTGTTTTGTGCCTTGGATTTAGGTCTTTTATCCATCTTGAGTCAATTTTTGTGATTGGAGAAAGGTGCAGGCCAGTGCAGTTCTCCCAGCACCATTTATTGAATAGGGATTCTTTCCCCCAGTGCTTATTCTTGTTTGGCTTATCATGGGTGAAATGGCTGTAAGATGTTAGTTTCATCTCCTGGTTTTCTATTCAGTTCCAAATGTCTGTGTCTCTACTTTTGTGTCAATACTTGCTGTTTTGATGACTATGGCCTTGTAGTACAGCCTAAAGTCTGCCAGGCTGATGCCTCCAGTTTTATTTTATTTTTATTACTAAAAATTGCTTTGGCTATATGGGGCTTTTTCCGGTTCCACACAAAATGAAGAATTATTTTGTCCAAGTCTTAGAAGTAGGATGTTGGTCTTTTAAAAGGGATAGCATTGAATCTGTAGATTGCTTAAGGAAGTATAGACACTTTAAC
This sequence comes from Galagoides demidoff, assembly GCA_963574575.1. Classification (NCBI taxonomy): domain Eukaryota; kingdom Metazoa; phylum Chordata; class Mammalia; order Primates; family Galagidae; genus Galagoides; species Galagoides demidoff. Next base: position 5,029 of record CAUYQV010078664.1, read on the forward strand.
AATGTTGATTCTTCCCAGCCAGGAATATGGTATGTTTTTCCATGTGTTAATATCTTCTGATATTTATTTTGTTAGGGGTTTGTAGTTTTCTTTATAGAAGACCTTCATCTCTTTTGTGATGTATATTCCTAGGTATTTCATTTTCTTTGAAGCTACTGAGAAGGGAATTGGGTCCTTGATTACCTTCTCATCTTGGGTTTACTGGCATATACAAAGGCTACTGACTTATGGACATTGATTTTATATCCTGAGACCATACCGTATTTTTTGATCACTTCCAGGAGTCTTTGGGGTTCTCTAAGATCATATCATCAGCAAAGAGGGAGAGTTTCACTCCCTCTGCCTACATTTGGATACCCTTTATTTCCTTCTCTTGCATGATTGTGTTGGCTAGAACTTCCATTACTATGTTGAATAGTTGTGGTGATAGAGGACAACCTTGTCTTGTTCCAGTTCTGAGTGTAAAAGCTTTCAATTTTATTCTATTCAGTATATTAGTTATGAATTTGTCACAGATGGCTTCAATCAGTTTTAGAAATGTCCCACCAATGCCTATATTCTTCAGAGTTCTAATTAGAAAAGGATGTTGAATTTTATCAAATGCTTTTTCTGTCTATTGAGAGGATCATATAGTCTTTGTTTTTGCTTCTGTTGATATGGTGAATACATTTATGGATTTATGTATGTTAAATCAGCTTTGCATCCCTGAGATGAAACCTACTTGATTGTGATGTATGCCTTTTTTTAATGATAAGCTGTAATCTATTGGCTAGGATTTTATTGAGAATTTTTGCATCTATATTCATTAGTGAAATTGGTCTGTAGTTCTCCTTTTTACTGGATCTTTTCTTGGTTTTGGTATCAGGGTGATATTTGCTTCATAGACTGTGTTGGGGAAGACTCCTTCCTTCTCATTTTTTTGGAATAATTTCTGCACTATGCTGTTCTTTGAAGGTTTGATAGAATCCTATGTGAAGCCATCTGGACCAGGGAATTTTTTGTTGGGAGATTTTTTTTTAATTGTTTCTTTGATCTCAGTGCTTCAAATTTGTCTGTTCAGAAGATCTATTTATTCCTGGTTAAGTCTAGGGAGGAGGTGTGATTCCAAGTATTGATCCATTTCTTCCACATTGTCAAATTTCTGGGCATAGGGTTTCTTGTAGTATTCAGAGATAATCTCTACTATCTCGGTGGCATCTGTTGTTATTTCATTATCATTCCTGATTGAGGTTACTAGATATTTTACTTCTCTATTTCTAGTTAGTCTGGCCAAACATTTATCTGTTTTTTCATCCAATCAGCTCTTCAGCGGGGAATTTCATTCGCTGACATTTATTGAGAGTATCAATAAGTATGGTGGAATTCTATTCATTATGAGATAGTTTGTTGTAGTTTTATCCTTTGTGCCGTTGTGGAAGCCAAACTCTGACCTTTTGCTTTAGATGTTTACTTTGGTGGTTGTCAATTGTGTCAGTGTTGAGAATATTTCTAAGTATTTCCTGTAAAGTTGGTCTTGTTGTGACAAATTTCCTCAGTGCTTGTAGATCTGCAAAAGATTTGCTTTCGCCATCCATTTTGAAGCTAGGTTGAGCAGGACACAGGATTCTGGGCTGAAAATTATTTTGTTTAAGGATGTTGAAGTTGGATGAAATTCTGGCTTGGAAAGTTTCAGTTGAATAGTCTGCTGTCATCGTAATGGCTCTGCCCTGGTAGGTCAATTGGGACTTATTCCTAGCTGCTTGCTGAATTTTCTCATTCATTGTGACTTTGGACAGGTTAGAGTTGAGATGACCTGGGGTTCAATATCCATATGAAAGGAGTGTGTCAGGATCTTTAGTAAAACTTGGGAAATTTTCATTTATGATAGTCTCCAGTAGGGCTTCCATACCTTTGGGACAATCTTCTTCCCCTTCAGGGATTCCTGTTATCCATATGTTTGAACACTTCATGGTATCTCATAGTTCTCTAAGTGCCTGCTCTGCTTTCTCTCTCTTCTTTTCCGACTCTGTAGCTACCTGTGTTAACTCAAAGGCTTTATCCTTTAACTCTCATGTTCTTTCTTCTCCATGGTCTAATCTATTTTTAGTACTTTCTACTGTGACTTTACATTCCCTGATTGTCTCCTTCATTTCTTTAAGCTCATCCATATCTTTTCTTTATTCAACATATCTCTTGTCTGACTTTTGGTTCTGTCCTCCATTCCCTTTATTGTATTAATCATCCACATTTTAAAAAGTCTTTCTGTCAAATCCATTAATTTTTTTTTTTTTTTGCAGTTTTTTGGCTGGGGCTGGGTTTGAACCTGCCATCTCTGGCATATGGGGCTGGTGCCCTACTCCTTTGAGCCACAGGCACTGCCACCATTCATTCTTTATAGGAAGAATCTTCTGTAAAAGTTTCCTCAGGGCCTCTTGGAGGAGTTGCTCTATTTTGGTTCTTCATGGTCCTTGAATTTTTCTTTTGATTCCTCAATATGTGTTATTTCTTCTTGTTCACTCCCTGTGTACCTTTTTCCTTCTCATTTCCTCCTTTGCTTCAGTTACCTTGTCTCAGAGTTTAGGTGATAAAGAGGCCTCATGGTATGGAATCAGAAGGCTGAGAAAGGTTAGAGCAATCAAGGAGAAACAAGAAGAAAGGGAAAAAAAGGAGAAAAAAGAAGGAAAGAGTATGAGAAAAGACAAAGAAACAAAAGAAAAAAAGAAAAAGGGGGAAAGGAGGAATAACAGAAGGAAATTGAAGAACAGGAGAGAAGGAGGACAGGAAGGAAGGATGAGAGTGATAGAAGAAATGTTATTGTTCAGCATAGTGCTAAGGCCACGCCTATAGCTCAAGGGCTTTGAGGAGCTGGACTGGGTGGGTTCCTCTAAATTAGGCACTCCTTACTAGCTTGCACACAGCCAGACTCTTCTGATGCCAAAATTAGGAGAAGAAAAAGAGAAAACAGAAAAACCAAGAAGGAAAAATTGGATGAGATAAAAAATAAAGAAAAGTGGCTTGGCGCCTGTGGCTCAAGTGGCTAAGGCGCCAGCCACATACATCCAAGGTGGTGGGTTCGAATCCAGCCTGGCCTGCCATACAACAATGACGACTGCAACCAAAAAATAGCCAGGCATTGTGGCAGGTGCCTGTGGTCCCAGCTGCTCGGGAGGCTAAGGCAGGAGACTTGCTTGAGCCCAGGAGTTGGAGATTGCTGTGAGCTGTGATGCCACAGCACTCTACCCAGGGGGACAGCTGGAGGCTCCTGTCTCAAAAAAAAAATAAAGAAAAGAGAAATATAAAAGTTCTGCTGCATGATCTTCCTACTACTTTCTTCCTGGGGCTAATGGTAGAAAATTCTCCTGTTCTCCTTGGGCCAGACTCCTGATGTAATCTACCTGCCAGACAACAGCTGTATCACCACCACCATCAGCAAATAAATGGTGGAAAGAGAAGAAAAAAATAAAATCAAAAATAAAAAAGGAAAAACAAAAACAAAAATAAAAAAGGGTAAAGAAACAATATTAAAATAATAATAGATAAAGTAAATTAAATGCACTATTGAATCAAATAAAGGAAAGAGAGGGAAGAGGAATAAAGAAAGAAAGAAGGAAGACAACAAAGAAAGAAAGAAAAAAAAGAAAAAAGTAAGCAGGGAATATCCTAGCTGATGCAGAAGCACATTATGTGGGAGAGAAGAGTAGAAGAGTCTCTATCAGCTGAGAGAATGCCGAGGAGTGAAGAAGGGAGGGAGAATAAATCAAGCTAAAATTCTGCAACAACAAGAAAAAAAATACAGGAGCTCTGGTGCTTGTTGAATGTAAAAATGGAAGTTAGGAAAAGAACCAACCAAACAACTTAGCAAAAACAAAACACATTGAAACGAGATTAAAAAAAAAAGCTCAAATAGCCTGATGTAAGAAATCTCAGCAACCAATAGGAAGGAAAAGAAGAGAAAAAAATACACAACTCCTACAAGAAAGAAAAAATAAATGAAAAGAATAAAGAAACAACAAATACACACACACACTATTGTAGGGATCTGACTTTAGTAGGAATATATTTATGTTGCAATACACGTCCCAGACACCAGGTGGCACAGTGAATTTGTGCGATGAGAAACAGCTGTTTACAGGCTTAGACCTATTTCCCAGCTTAATTGTTTTTGGTGATCCCATTTACCTGCTAAACACTTAGATCTTGCCTATCTGGGACTCCACAGCTCTCAAAAATTCTTCAGAGGCAGGTCTCACAGATTCCCCCTACAACAGTTCCGGTGGCTTGCAGGAGTCCCTGGACCTGGCATGAGTGCAGTGGCGGCCACCTGTGGGGAAACTTTCCCTTATGGATGTCTCATGCTTAGCCCAACCCTGGCAGAAACGCTCCAGACAGCACCCCAATCTGGCCACCAAATTCTGCTTGGGAGTGTATACTTCTCCAATCTTTCCACTTAAAGCCTGGCTTCCCCCAAGAACTGAAAATTGTGAAATGTTTCTTCTGGGACCTCTGTGGGGGTGGGGGTGGAGGGCTGGCCACAGCCAGGGAGAGCTTGCAGAAACTTGCCTGGTGTGCTGGGTCTTCACAGCTCTAGCTTGCATTCCAAGAGAAGCAATCCACCACCTTCCTGCGCACCCCAAACTACCACTTCATGCCAATATTTTACTCCAGGTATGTTCCACACTTCACCCTCTCTCTCTCCCCTGTGGCTCCAGGAGAGCTCAGTTAAACATCTTTCCTGTCCGTGATCATGCTCTGCCCCCCACCCCTGCCAGGGGCAAACATATTTTTCTTTATATTTATCCAATTTATCCTATAACGTATGAAAACCACACATTGGCACTGCTAAGACCTCCAAAATTAAACACATGGCATATTTGCTGATACCGTAGAAGGCCTGGCTATTCTCACTAAACCAGCCATACCAGAAATTAGTCCTATTTATCAAAAATCACATAGACATAGACCCAATGTATTTTCCCAAATTCTAGTTATAAGACACAAAAGAAAATGTACCTTTTCTTTTTAGACAATCTACCTTAATCATTCCCAATGTTGAGGAGACATCTATGTGGGCAGCACCCTGGGATGCCCTCATCACCACCTCCCATCCTGAACAGGATTTTTGTCAGATATAGGGGCAGGGAAACGCCCCTGCCTGGCAAGGAACTGATAAGAACAATGTTTGATTTAGTTAAGAAGGAAATAAAAGCTCAGAGGTTTGCAGAGGAAAGATAGAACATAGGGATACAGGTGTTGCGATATACCTAGCAGAGCACTGCAGTCAGGGGTAGGCAACTGGGAAACAACAGAAAACCTGTGGAATACAGAGGGGGTATAATTTTTCTCCTGTAAGAGTGTGGAGGGGAGAGAAATAGAGGTTCTGTGAGTTTAGGAATCAGAGGAAAAGGGGGAAACAGGATGCCACAGAGACAGTGCTGCTAAGCAGCCTCTTATGTGTGTAACAGACACATAAAGAAATGTAGCCTCTTAAAATAATCAAAAAAGGGGGCCTCTGACAATCACAGAAAGCTGTCTCCAACATACACACACACAAGTCTCCAATAAACTCAAAAGACAGCCTTCAAAAAAACACACAAAACATCTCCAACAAATCCATATCACTCTGTAACATCACCTCCAAGGGTACCCCAGAATGAACAGAAAACCCTGAGTTTTGGCACAAAAATATTTGGTTCTTCTGGATTTAGATGTTCCCTGGTTCTTGTCTCCCAGTGTTAAGAACAAGCACTGGTGCTGAGCTGGTGATGAAGTGATCATGAACCCAAAGCCATCCCCATTAGGATGCATTCATTATAGACCAAAAGCACACAAAGTATTAGGACAATATGTGTCAAAGAGCGAGACAGGTCCCTTTCTGTGAGTGGAGAAGAGACTTCAAAGTATGAACACACATTGTCTTTCATACACTAACTGAGCTACCTACCCCTGTCCCGCCTTTCCCCTGGCAGTATTCCCTATTGCCTCCCACCTTTGGAGTAACTGATACCTCAGGGTTATGTAACAAACTTCCTAACACACATGTATCTTCCCCTGAACCTTCCCTGTTGAGGGTCTCAGAGACCCCAGCCATGATTTGGGCTTTCTCGGGTACCACCAGCATCCAGCCTTCAGAAACTGAAAGCACTTGGTCTTGGCTGTACAAAAAGAGGAAACTCAGCAGCATGAGCAGACCTGGTGCAAAAAGAGCAAGTCAACACAGCAGTGCAACGAGGCAGGTTTTATTTTATATATAAATAAGTTAATAGAATACACATAAATTTATAATCCAAAAGACCACATCTCAGATTATAAGCAGATACAACACATGTGAGAGGGAGGTATGGATTTCTTTTTGCTAGTGGGGAGGGACCCCTTCCCATTTTCCCTAGGACTATTTATGTTTCCAGCCCTAGCTTTGCTCCGCCTGTTTCTAGTTTTATTCATTTCTAAGCTCATGTTTACTTATTTCTAATGTTATAGTACTCCTATCCCACAATAGTTCCCATAATTCCCTTTTTAATTCTATGCAATTGTAGGGAAAAATATAAAAGATGTTACAAGATGGGCTTAACTACAAAAGGTCAATTTTAGGGTTCCCTACTTGGAACTGCGCATCCTAGTTGTCAGAAACCAGAGAAACTCTCATGGTTTGACATTTAGATCCTGTGATCTGATTTGTTCTCCTCTCAGGTGTCCTGTTGTCTGATAGAAGCTCCCTTAGCTCTATCTAAAACCTTGGGTGGAGTGTGTTCCTTTGTGTTAGGTATTGTCTGCTTTTTCCTTCTTGCCCTGCTCCCTATCTGTCCCTGACATTTCACCCCTGAGGAGATTTGGCCCTGAAATCTTGACGGGAAAAGGGCGATGACCGTTCAAAGCTGCTTCCTGCTGACCATGGGTGAAGGCCTGCCTATAGGGCCCTCTCCTCAGCCTATCTCACCCTGTTCTTAGGGACTGGGACTGAAGGAAGGTGATCAAACATCCAGGCGCTCCACCAGGATCTGCTGGGAACCTTGCATCATTGTCATCTGCATGTGGAATTGTTGAAGTCTACAAGATATAAACTTAACAAGAAGATTAAATAAGCAGTATTCTAACGGCTACTATTACACTCACAATGGGCAAAATCAAGTAACTGAAGGAAGAAGCTTTTGATTGTGTTCCAAGCATCTCCTGTCTTCTGTTTTCTGTTGACTTTTTATAGATTGGCAGTGTTCAAAACATCTTGAACCCCAAGTCTCAACTTCTCCAGAAACATTCACATAAAAATACCATCATCAGAGTTTTACAGACTTGAAGCTTAACATCGAGAGTTTCTAAAAGCATAAGCTGTTATTTCAGCATCTGATTATTTGACATCCACAGTCCACTTTTTTGATTAAAACTGGGGCCAAAGTGTGTGGGAGGCTTGAACTGTTACAGTTCTAGTGTGAGTCAGTGCCTGGGCCTCTTCTAGTAATGCAATTGCAGCTTTAACTACCCAAGGACACTGTGGTCATTCGACTGCCACTAGCTGTGTCTCTTCTCTTCTACCGCCATATTACATTTTTCTGTCACTTACAGAAAAAATGGTTTTTCAAAATTCCGTATTTCAAGAGCAGCTGCCTTGCAAAGGGTTATTATGAGATTTGGAAAGCCTGTCCCTGCTCCTTAACCCATAGTAATTATTCTGCATGTTTCCCCTTTAAAGCACTTTATAGTGTTTTAGCAAGCTCTTTCTATCTAGGAATCCATACCTGACAGTGTCCCATCACTCTCAGGAATTCTCTGTGTTGTTTCCTAGTAGAAGGACTAGTTGGTGAACAGATTGTTTTGTCACTTTGGTGACACAGCATCTTTCCCCATGTGGAAGGATAAATCCTAGATAAGGAAGCTGAGGCTTTCATAATCGAGCTTTTTCTCTGGACACCTTAAATTTCTCTTCAAGAAAATTTTGAAGAACTAGCTTTCTGCTTTTAACAGATTTATTTCTGGGCCCATTCCAGGTACTCAATAAGTCATCCACATATTGGGTAAGAACACTTGGGAGGACTACATTCATTTTCCCGAATAGTTTGCTTAGAACACTTCCTAATAGTCCATTATTGTCTCAAAACCCTTGTGGGAATAAAGTCCACATTAACTCGGTAGAATGTCCAATGTGTGGATCTGTCCACACAAAAGGAAAACACAGCTGAGGCTGAGTGTAAAGGGAAAGGAAAAATGAATCTTTTAAATCTAAAACTTGAGCAATATTGAGTCTCAGCAGGGACTTAGAGTGTAAGTATCAGGGACCAAGTATAGAGGCACAACTATCTCATTTATTGCTCTTAAATTTGAACTAGCCTTAATTTACCATTTGTATAGCCTGGATAGGGGTGTTTCAGGGAGAAGAAAAGGCTATGAGCATTCCCACTTCCTTCAGCTGCTGGATAATGGTGTCCAGGCCCCTAATGTCCTGTGTCTGAGAGGCAATACTATGCTCTTTTGGGGTATCCCACACCAGGCCTAACCTCTATTTTTACTGGAGTAACATTTTTTGCTCTGATGGGCTGACTTACCTTAGCTAACTCAGGTGACACATTATTTCTATTTGGAGTTCCTGTATCTCTGGGGAAAAGGTCAAAATAGTTTTTTATTTTTCTAAGACAGAATCTTAAGCTCTCACCCTGGGTAGATGTCTTGGCATCATGGCTCATAGCAACCTCAAACTTTTGGGCTTAAGCAATTCTCTTGCCTCCACCTCCCAAGTAGCTGGGTCTATAGGTGCCTACCACAACACCCAGCTATTTTTAAAAAGGACATCATCTTTCTCTGTCTTTCACTGGACCATGGGGATTGGCCACAAATGCGGCTCCTATTATTTTTTGGTTGTAGTTGTCATTGCTGTTTGGCAGGCCCAAGCTGGAATGGAACCCTCTAGTTCTGGTGTATGTCATTGGTACCCTAGCCACCGAGCTACAGGTAATGAGCCCCAGCCTATAGAGTACCTGTGGATAGGTTACCTCTAGTTCTGGTGTATGTCATTGGTACCCTAGCCTCTGAGCTACAGGCCATGAGCCCAAAGTAGTTCTTAATATGGCTAGAAATCTCTAGCCATATTAAGAGATGCTGGGGCCCCAGCCTATAGAGTACCTGTGGATAGTTGCTGCTGATGCAAACAACTAAGCCAGAGGAGGAAGAGAGAGGATCTCCAAAGGATGACAAAACCAAATAAGCTGCTCCAGTGTCCAGCATAAATGTGATGAGCTTACCAGCAAAGTTCACCACAACTCAAGGTTTTGGTCTTACAGTGATGGCAGTAGCTGCTTAGCACCTGAGCCCTTCACTTCTAGGATGGTGGGCTAGCCACCATTTCTCAGGCCGAGTCTAACAGACAAACTCCTGCCTGATGCACTCTATCCACCTTCTTACCCATATATTGCTTCTGTTGGCACTCCTCTTACAGATGTCCAGGTATCTGGACAACTGCAGTACAGACAATCTGTGGTCAGACACTGCCCTCCTTTGTCTTTCACTGGACCACGGAGATTGGCCACAAATGCAGCTCCTAATATCTCTGCCTTTGGGCAAACATTCTCTGCCTCAAACAAGTCCCAGTTGTTAAACACTGAGGTGGCTAAATTTACTAATTCTTATGGCTTGCTCTGTGGCCCTAACCCCTTGTGTTGTAGATTTCTGTGAATGTCAGAGGCAGATTGATTGATAAATTGATACTTGATACACTTCTCCCTTCTGCTGATTCAGAGTCTAGATTAGTATACTATTGGATTGCTTCCACTAGCCTTCCCCTGAACGTGGATGGGCTCTCTCCTCCTTGCCCTGTGTCACCTCAGCCAACGTAGAGAAGTTCCTGGTTGTAAAGTAATCTGGATATCTCTTATGCCTTCTGTAAGACAGTTGTGGCAATAAACTTTAGCTACCCATCCAGCATCTCTATCTTGTCCTATTTGGTATTCCACCTGGCATCAGTGGCCAACACTGTTTTGACACCAGGAGAGAGATTCTGATTACTGTCAGGTTGCCACTAGGTGCAGCTATTAACTATATGCTGTTTCTCAGCAGCTATACAAGAATAGGATAAAAGTATCATACTATCCTTCCAGACCAAATAAAAAAATATAAACCAAGTGTTGAAATTCATTTATAAACATTCACATTTCTGAGTGAAACTCCCAACCTTATCCATGCATGTTTTTAACTCTGCCATGGTAAAAGGAGAATACATCCTTAGGGGGAGAAATGAGGGAACTTGAAATGTAAGAGAAATACAAAAATTATTTAAAAATGATTTTCTTGGCATATGGAGTCACTTATAATGCATTGAACAATCTCTGCTTACGTTGAGGAAACACTACGTGGGATCCCAAGAACTAATATTACATCTCCATTTCTTCTCCTTCCTTATTACCCACAAATTTCTTAACCTCCCAACAGGAACCATTTTCCTGGTTGATGGGCCCTCCCAGTAGATGTAAGGGCCTTCAATGTCCTGTAGAGCATTAAATTATGCCAGGCCCCTCTGTCCAGTGAAAGACAGAGGAGGGCAGCTTCTGGGAATGGTACCTTAAAGAGCTCCACACAGATGTTCATGTGAATCCCCCTTCTCAGGGGTGCGGGGTAGAAGAATTGGTAGGGCAAGAGCTTGAGGGCACCTGTAAGATGGAGCTCTGGGGGCAGTGGGCTGGTATGGGTTCCCAGGGAAGGAGAAGAGCTTCTTTGCCAGCCTCACAGCCAGGGGCATGAGTGACATAAAGTCCAAAGGAGTTCTGGGCCCATTCCAGGTACTTATTTTGAGGAACGTTTCCTCCATTGACAGAAAATGAAGAAAAATTCCCTCCAATTTCCTGCCCTCAGCTCCTGCCTCCTCCTGGTCCTGATCCTTCAAAGTCTCCCCCAATCCACCTTCCTGCCCTTTGTCCTCAGCATCCCTGCTCTCAGTCTCCTCCCTTGAAACATGAAGCTCCTTCTAATTGTGCTTCCACCATTATCCTCCCTCTTACTAATGTCTCCCATTCCTACTATACTGTCCAGGAGCTCTACAAGCCCAACAAATCCTTTGTCCCTTACAGATGGCCCCTCTGCTCTCTCCTGATTGTCTGGCTCCCCTTCCTCACTCCTCCTCCTTTCACACCTCTTCTGCTCCTCATATCCCTCCCTTCTAGGCCCCTGGACTGTAGTCTCAGCCCACTCTTCATTCCCTCCAGCCCAGACATGCCAATTCCCAAGTCTCATCCTGGAGAGATGGAGTCCCTGTGACTGGAAGAGTTTGGAGCAGCCAGAAATCCCCTGCACTGTTGATTCCCAGACTGACCTAGTGGGCCCACTGCAGGCCAGGGGAAAACAAAAAACACTCAGCCTGTGACAGTTTAGGCCCATTTGTCCTCCACCAGCTCCTTGCTTGTCTCACTCCTGTCTGTGTTGGGCCTTCCCCTCCAGTGTTAATGCTCTTCAGATGCAGGGATGCCTTTAACAATTCCCTTTTCTAGGCAGTCTGGTCCTTTCCAGCATGAGCCCGTGCACATTTGATTGGCCTCCCAGTGGAAGATGGTCTGTGAACACACAGCAGATTTGGAGAAGGTAGAGTGTGGAGTGGAAAGCATCCCACTTGGTGTCAAGGAGAGGAGGGGCTGGGGTAAACTGAATCAGGACAGGGTGGGCCCTGAGCACTCACACAGAGCTCAGGCCCTGCTACTGATACATGGGGACTCCAGATAGTTTTTTTTTTTTGTATGTTTTGGTCTGGTTCTTCCCAGACTCGATTAGTCTCCTCAGGATTCTAGAACCATACCAGGGAGTTTCTGCTCTTGAGAAATATCTTATGCAAAATGGAGGTGGAGCATGTCACCCAGATGATAGCAGCAGATAAGACCGACATGTGTGTGGAGACAAACCTTTCTTTGAGACAAACCTAGCAGAGCAGAAGAGTAGGGATCAGAGCATCTTTTCAAAAATTGGTGCTGTGTCAATTGTATACTTATCTGGAAAATATACTAAGGTGCATACCTACATCATACTATACCCAAAATTTAATTTTGTGTGGAACAAAGATATAAATCTGAAAGGGTAAAGTCAAGAAATCTAGAAGTATTGTGCCCATGTACAGCCAATGAGCATTTGACATGTGCTATGAAAGATGAACTATGCGCCTAATTTTAAACAGTATCAAAAACCAGAGTATAATCTCTTAATAATTTTTATATTAAAACTTTGAAATGATGATAATTTGGGTATATTGAGTTCAATATCACATTCTTAATATTAGTTTTCCTTCAGTAATTGTTCCCTCTTAATGTGTATCTGCTTTACCATAGCAGAGGTTTCTGACTCCTTCCAAAGTCTTTCTTAGGAAATGATTGATGAAGGCCAAGTCCATTATATGACCATGACCTCCTTGGTCTGCCACATGCTGATCAGTCTCTTCCTGGCCTCTCTCAGGATGGTTCTAGTAACTAGGCTGGGTCTTGAGAAGTCAGGCAGGTGCATGGAGTGCTGGAAGGGAGGGGGACATGAAATAGAGACCCTAGAGGTGGGAGCAGGGCAGGAGGTATTCCGGCAGGGGACTGGGGCTTCCCAGGTGATCTAACAGCAGAGTCCAATTGCAGGGCATTGTTTCCTGGAGACTGAAGAGGCCATCACCAGGACAGCCACCTGAAGGTGCAGAGAGAGGCCAGACATGCATGGCCATGACTATGGGGGGATGTCAGAAGGGGAGGACCCAAGATGAGCTTTCCCCAGAAGCCAATCTTCTGGGAACAGTACATCAAATAGCTCCACACAGATGTTCACATGAATCCCCTTCTCAGGGATTGGGGTAGAAGAATTGGTAGGGCAAGAGCTTGAGGGTGCTCCTAAGATGAAGCCCTGAGTGCTGTGGGCTGGTGTGGGTTCCCAGGGAAGGAGAAGAGCTTCTCTCACAGTTCCACCTTCTAGACCTCAGACCCTGGACTTGAGGGGAGGCTCCCTGAACTTCACATCTGAAATCTTAGATATACAGGAGAGCATCCACATTATAAATATATACTTCCATTGCAGCAAAATAGTTAAACAGCTTTTTATAATTTTGCTTTTGACATTAGGCTTTGCTTTACTTTGGATCTTGGCTCCTTTTTAATGAGGAAAGTCCAATGTAGTGATGGGGTGCTCAGGAGTGGGCAGTCACCCTGACAGCTCTTGCCCTGTGTTCTGCTCCCAGGTGAGAGTAAGGCATGAAAACAAAGGCCCAAGCCCCTAGCTGTATCCTAGCCATTTAAATAATCTTTGCCCCTTGTGGGGAAAAGGCAATGAATTCCCAAGAACAAGGACTAATATTTCATCTCCATTTCTTCTTTGCTATTTCCCACAATCACTCTTAACCATGGAAACAGGGACCATTTCACTGGCTGCTGGGCCCATCCACTAGACTTAAGGGAGGCACCTGCAATATGTCATGAAGGCCCTTGAGTGATGTGAGGGGTGGAAGTGATTTAAAGGCCACGTGAGTTCTGGGCACACCCCAGTTACTTTCTGGTCTCTGGAGAAGTGGGAGTAGCACTCAACAATGACTAAGAAAATATCGTCCACTTCCCAGCCTCAACCCCAGCCTCCACTTTGCCAGTCTCTTCATCCATGCTATCCCCCACACCCCAGTTACTCACTGGACTCCACAAGAGTGTTAAGTATATCTCAGACGATGACTAAGAAACTTCCCACTATTTCCTAGCCTATGCCCCAGCCTCCACCTCACTGTTCTCTTCCTTCAGTCTCTTCCCCACACCCTAGCTACTCACTCGTCTTTACAGGATTGTAGAGTAGAGCTGAAAGATGACAAAAAAACTCCTTTCAATTTCCTATCCTCAGCCCCCTCCTCCTCTTGGTCCTGTTCATTCAAGCTGTCCCACAACCTACCTTCCTTTAGGGATATGCCCAGCCCAGTACCTCACTGCTGAGTCACCTCTCTTCTCTTCATTTTCAGTCACCTTGCTGAGGTAGATGTTTTCTTCCCATTTTACAGATGAGAAGAGTGAAGTCCAGAGGAATGAGGCCACTTGGCAGGTTAGCAGTAACACCGACTCCAATGCCCAGGTTCATCCCATTGGGCATCTGCATTTTTCTCTGGAGACATGTAGGGCGTATGAGTTGTGGACCTGCAGATATGTCTGGTATCAGAAGTTACACTCATTTCAGTATAGGGAGATGAGACCTCCCTTCTCCCCACCTTTTTTATAACTTTTTCTGTCAGGTGCTAGGGAGCCTGGGAACATAGTTTTCTCTATAATATGGCATATGTTCCTGTCTGCCACCATTGGCTCTGTTTGTGATTCTTGATGTTGTGTTCTCTGCCCCCACACTGAAATTTCTGTAGGATACTTTAGCTTTCTATCCACACTATCTGTACCAAAAATAAATGAATAACAAATAAATAAATAAAAGAAAAAGAAAAACAGGAAGGAAGACACAGAATCCAACCTAGAAGCAATGAGGTGTCTCTTCTGGCTCCTTCTCTTGGTTCCACTGCCTCTGCACACTGAGTCACTTTCCAGGGTGTTCTCTTCCCAACAGCCCTCTACATCATGTTGCTCTCTGAATCCTGCTGAAGCAGCCAGGCCTTCTCATCAGTTTACACAACTACAGTCTATGGCATGGAGCTCTCCTGAAGGCCACATCACAGAGACTTGAGCAAACAGCTCAAGTTTTAGCAGTGAAGAAGAAATAAAGCAGATAATCATTTGCAAAGGTTTATCTTCAGATACAGGGCATGGCTGTGGAGAGGGGAGACTGGGGGAGACAGAAGAATCCAGTCAGAACCACACCATGGACACAATGAACAACACAGTCCACACAGGGGAAAGGTGGAGAAGAAGTCCCCACTCAAAGCGAAGTGGGGAGGCCTAACTAAAAGTGAATATGGGAAAAATATTAACCAAGCAAGAAATAAAGGACAGTCATTAAATATGAAAATGAATAATGACCATATTAATTGGTGATTGTTACAAAGGAGAGGGAAGGCTTGTTCATAGAGAGAAACTATTGTAAAACCCAAAAGCACCATGATGGGGTTTTGTAGTGAGAGACTGTGCACATAGCATGGGCAAGTGCTGATGTACACAGGAGTAAGGTGGGGCCAGTGATGGACAGAGACTCTAGGAAACATCAGGGTTGGAGGTGGCTTCTGGATAATCTCTGTTTACATGATTTTTACTGAGGGGAGGCCAGGATGCCAGACATAAGCTGAAGGATGATGGTGGATGGTGTGGGACACCACGTGGGTGTTCAGACACTATGGGTGGCATGTTCTGATGAAACTGACTTAGCAGGATGTAGACAATGCAGAGGTCAGTGTGGAATCCCAAAAGTCAGGCCAAGTTGAAAAATACCTCGGAGAGCCTCAGTGGAGTGTGCTGAAGGAAAGAACCTTTGTTAGGGGGAGAAGGAGGGATGTGAATGAAGGAAGGTCCCAGTGAAGACAGAAATCTCCCAAGTGGGATGATTAAGCCACTTAAAAAATACCCCAAAGCATGAGTATATTAACTTACCAATCTTTATTTCCTTAAACACCTGACTCATAAAAGTGCCCAGTATAGATGTGGAATGCTGCCTCTTTCCTGGGAGCTCACCAACACAAGAAGAAAAAGTGTGGCTTGGCCTGCCTGGCTTGACTTGCCCAGATCCTTCTAGGCTTTGCAGATCAAAGATATGTACCCTCAACTCAGTGCTCTGGATTTGCAAAGGCTCTGCAAATGCTTCATGCTTGATTGCCAGTACAATCCCAGGGACCAGGCCTATTACTGGCATAATAGGAAAGCACAGTTCACACCAAAGCAATATGTTAGGTGTTGTGTAGCCTTTAGTGGTAATGAAGCTGGAGCCTCAGGGTGACCTGGTTGGGGATAGAAAAGGCTTGATCCTGGCGGCACCTGTGGCTCAATGAATAGGGCATCAGCCCCATATACGGAGGGTGGTGGGTTCGAACCTGGCTCCGGCCAAACTGCAACAAAAAAATAGCCAAGTGTTGTGGTAGGCACCTGTAATCCTGGCTACTTGGAAGGCTGAGGCAAGAGAATTGGCTAAGCCCAAGAGCTAGAGGTTGCTGTGAGCTGTGATGCTATGACACTCTACTGAGGGTGACAAAGTGAGACTCTTGTCTCTAAAAAAAAAAAAAAAATAATAAGAGGCTTAATCAGACCAACACAGGGCCACGTGGCAGGAAATTACCCTACACAGGCACAGTACCTGCTACCTCACCACTGGCACAGGGGAAGCTGCAGTCAATGAGAAATGCTCAGTCTCTTCCTCTTGTCTCCTGGTAACAGTTGCAGTTACCTATCTCACAGCATAGGTTGTATGAGTCTTATATGTATGTGCTCACCTGTACTTAGGTCTCTGTGTGATCCTTCCATATACTCACTCTTCATTTCTATTCCTTCCACAACTATATGCTGGATGCCTAGTGAGCACTGGGTGTTGCTCCGGAAGCTGGGGACTCACTCAGTAGATAAAGTCCCTCTATTAACAGAGCTAATGTTCCAATAAGGATATGAACACCCAGTGTAGCCTTCAGTTTGAGAGTCCAGGCTACAAGGCCAGGCTCTTTCAGACACACCTGTTCATGTGAACACTGTGAGCACTGTTTTCCAGCAGAGACACCATCTGCAGAGTGGGGCCTGTTTTAAGCCCAGGTCCATCGTCTCCAAATTCACATCCCCATAGAGGTTTTTCTGATCCTACATCCTCCTCTTTAGGTCAACCCAGAAAGCCAGCACCATAGGCTGAACCACTTCTGGGTCTATAAGGACATCACTCTGAACAAGCCTAAGATGTGGAGCCTGGGAGAAGATGACTGTCACAAGAACCTTCTCAGCAGTGCTATCTGTCCCTGCATTTGAAGCCCAATGTAGGCACTGCACAGAGAGATAAATATTACAGTACAAGTCTAACTTTTCCTATCTAGAGTCCCATTTGTCTCCTTTCTGTCTAAATCCACTGGTTCAAATTCTGATCTTGTAATCCAGTGTAAGAATTCTTGCAGACTATGTGCATACAATCATTTCCTTGGTCTTCCTTGCCATGTATAAAGGATACTAAGTTGATTTGAAAAGGTATGAACAACAACAACAACAGCAAAACCCAGAGAAAATGGAGGAGAAACTTTTGAAATCATGAAAACTGAAGCTTTATATTTAGAAGATAGAAAGCTAATGTAAGATGGTGGTAGAAACCATACAATGCAAGCTTGTGAGACAGCTGGGAAGAAAGGGAGAAATGACCCATAGAGGAATTAAAACAGGCTCTAACCCAGAAGCCTTCTTTAGACAATCACCGCTACAGCCTTCCGTTTCCTCTTTTTCTACACAAAATGAATGAAAATGCTTCAGGAGTATTAAATTAAAAATATGTTGACAATCATAAACCAATTGTTGTTTTTCTGCCAATATATAGACCCAGGAACAAGAGAACACCCGTTTGTATGTGGAGCATATCAGCTGCTACTATTTTATGCAAGAACATCAAAGAATTTGTCCTGGGGTTCCTGGTGATCATTGTACCCCCATTCTCTGGAGTCTTTTCTCAAGTCTCACCACACTCAACCCTACTCTCTCAGCTGCCTCACCTCCTATGAGGTGCTCTTGGTTTCTGCCCTGAACATCACTTTGAAGTGCTGCAGTACTCTTAATCCTGCTTCCCTTCTCCTGCTTCCTGCTGACCAAAGAGGGGAAGACTGCCACTGCAGTCTACTAACTGATATCTTACTCTCCCCAAGGGAAGATTTGCAGGAAACTCCTACCAAGCATGCAAAATTGGGAGGACTCCAAGGGGTGGACTAGAGATATGTCCTCATCAGATGCTCTAGGTAAGATTGAGGAGAGGGGACAATTGGGTCATCCCACCCAGAAACAACATTGTGATGGATCAGTGAGACAGCATGGGACTCTAGGAGCCAAAGAGCTTGGGAAGGGTGGGAGGCCTTCACAGATCAGCTGCAAGGTAGTAGACAGAGCTTATACCTGCAAACCTTGAGAATTTGACAGTAGATTCTACCTTATCCCCTTTATGGCCCCTTTGTGGGCCAGTCCCGCCATGCATGGGGAGTGGTGTGAAATGAGCAGAAACTAAGGTCCCATAGGACTTTTGGGTGCACAGAAACCAGCCTTTGATCAAAGGGCTGGAGAAAGTAAATACTACCTCTTTGGGATGGATAGAACCCAGGCCTTCACAGGAACAGCACTGTGTGGGCAATTTGGACCTGGAGTCTGGACAGTGGGAGGCTTGGCCATCTTGGGAGAGCTGAAGGTGGGTAGAGAGTCATAATCTTGAACTAACTGGGACCCATGGGGGCCCAGTTTCAAGCAGCCTTGCAGGGTCCCAAATCTCCACTGGCTCTGAGTCTGTCTGCTGGGCTCGAAAGGTCATCCCAGTTCTGATTCTAATGGAGATATAGACAAATTGGGCAGATCCCATCTCCCATACTGTCCCGTTCACGGCCTTGGCACTATTTGGATGGCAGAGGCTGGTCTCCCATAAAGTATGGTATAAACTTCAGTTTGGTGACTCGGCCATCCCTGTGGACATTCAACTGTTGGGCAGCTACCATCTCCAGATTAAAATAAAATAAAATAAAAGAGGAAAACAAGTCCAGATCTCCATGGCAACTAGCTAGTAACTTCCCGCTGCCACCTCAGGCAGAAGAGGGAGTACTTGGAATTAGTTTTGTTTATCCCAGGAGTGCCTCTTAGTATCATTAGAAAAAGAATTTTTTTCTTTTGTCTTTGTTCACTTTTTCTAACCCTAAATTGCCACCTGGTGTTTATGCAATATATATTTTTAATATTTAATTTTTCATTCTTTTCCCCTCATTTTGTTTCTAAGCTTCTCCCATTTTTCTTTTCACTTTTCTTTTAAAATTGTTTTTCTACTTTTGTCATGATTCCCTTAAACAATAACTAAAATTTCCTTTTTTTTTTGGTCATTTCTGTGTGTTTTGTTTTGTAGTACATTTCTTAGACAAAGCCTTGTTTTGAGGCTTGTCAACAGTAATGGACAGCATTGGCCTGACTCATGGAAGACTTGAATCCCTGGATTTGTGTGCGCCTCCTGATTTGGCCTTGTCAGGGTCTATAATTGTATGTGCCCACCATAACAAGGTTATCCTTTCTATATTTAGTGGAAGCAGGGTCTCTTGTTCAGTCTACTCAGGAACCCCGGAGCTCAGATGATCCTCACACCCTGTCCCCACAAAATGCAGGGATTATAGGTTGGGTAACCACAGCTGGCCTATTATCATTTGTATTATTCTTTTTCTTGTTCCACCTTCATTTTCTCTGTTCTTTGTTATTTTTTATTTTATCTATTTTTTTATACTTTTCCTCCTCACTCTCTTTTCTTCTCTCGTTTTCATCCCTCTAATCCCTCTATCAAAAGACCTTTTCAACATCAAAACAGAGACAAAAAAGATAAAGGAGAATGTGCATGAGAGATGTAAGTAGGGGGAGATCATAAAAAGATGAAAACACACATGAGGAATTATCAACAAAAACATTCTGATAATGTGATAAACAAGAATAGATCAATGCCCCCACAAGTGATCGCCCCCACAAGTGATCATGAGGCAGCTACCAGAGATGATCCCAACTATAAAAAATTATAGAAATGATAGAAAGGGAATTTAGACTACGGATGGTAGAAACAATGAAGAGAGTTGAAGGGAGATTGGAAAACCACCAAAAGGAAATCAAAACTTGACCTCAGAAATGAATAAAAGTCCTGATGAAGTTATAAGGGTTACATCCAAGATAAAGAACTGAAGGAGTCCTTCAGCAAGTGTCAAAAAACAGTAGAATGTTTCAGTAACACAGTAACCAATGGAGATGAAAGAATATCAGAGTGTGAAGACAAAGCTCTTCAGCTAACTCAGTCAGGTAAGGAGGCAGAAAGAAGAGAGTGAAAGCAGAGAAATCTCTTACAGAATTATGGGACTTTACAAACCGTATAAACATACAAACTATAGGTCTCCCTGAAAGAGAAGAAGAATGACCCAAAGAAAAGAAAGCCTTACAAGAGGACATGATAATGGAATATTACCTGAGCTTCACAAACTCCTTTTAGATGGATTTCAGACACCAGTTAATCTCAGTTCATACACAGCATCTCCTAGATGCATAGTAATGAAACTGGCCAAGCTCAAAATGAAAGAGAATATTGCGCAATATCCAGGAGCAAATGCATCAGGATTACAGTGGAATTCTCAACTGAAACTTTCCAAGTCAGAAGAGATAGGCCTCCAACTTTCAGTATCATTAAGCAACACAACTTGTAACCTAGGATTCTCTACCTGGCTAAACTAAGTTTAATACCCAATAAAGAATCAAATCTTTTACAAAGAAGCACTCATTAAAGAAATTTGCCAACACAAGATTAGTACTTCAGGAAGTACTCTGACCCATAATACACACAGAGTGTCACAATGAATCACCAGCAAAGTCAAGTCACCAGAAAATAAAGGACAAAGCCTAGCTTTCACAAAGGCTCATATGATGAAACATAACTGACAGACCCCCACATAACAAGACAAACAGAACTCCATTATACTTATCAATTCTCTCTAAATATGAATATCTTGAATTCCTCACTAAAGAGGTACACAGGCTGGCTGACTGGATCAAAAAGCACAAATCAACTGTATGTTAGGGTCAGGAAACACAGGACAAAGCAAGACTCAGTCGGAGTTAGAAAACAATTCTTCAGGCAAATGGAAATCAGAAGCAAGCAGGAGTCATGATCTTCTTCTTTCTTCTTCTGGATTCAAACCAACTAAAATAAAGAAAGATAATGATGAACACTATATACTGGTCAAGAGAATAATACAATGACTTAGAAGCATTAACAAAGACCATGTGGTACTCTTAACAGATGGAGAAAAAGCATTCAACAACACCCAGCATCTTCTTCTGTTAAGGACACTTAAGAAAATAGGCAGAGATGGGACATTTCTTAAACTGATAGAAACCATCTACAACAATCTCACAGCCAATACCATACTGAATGGAGCAAAACTGAAAGCATTTCCACTTAAAACTGAAACTACACAAGCATGTCTATGATGGCCACTACTACTCAACTTAGTGCTGGAAGTTCTAGCTAACTGAATCAGCCAATGTAATACCAAGACTATCAGGGGATTCAAATGGGGACAGAGGAGGTCAACGTTTCATTATTTGCTGATGATATGATCTTATATTTGGAGAAAATCAGAGACTCACCCATGAGACTCCTGAAAGTGATTGAGAAATACAGTAACATCTCTGGATACAAAATAAATGCCTACAAATCAGTAGCCTTCACATACACCAATAATAGCCCAGTTGAGAATCAAACCAAAGCCATGATACATGATACCCTTCCAAGAGCTTCAAAGAAAATGAAATACTTGAGATTATATCTAACAAAGGATGTGAAGGATCTCTACAGAGAGAACTATGACAGCCTGAGAGAGAAATAGCAGAAGATGTTAACAAATGAAAGAACATGGCAAGCTCATGGTTGGCAAGAATCAATACTGTTGAAATGTCTATACTATACAAAGCAATCTATGGATTTAATGCAGTCCCCATTAAAACACCAACATCATGCTGTGAAGAACTGAAAAAATAGTTCTTCATTTCGGATGGGAGTGAAAAAAAAAGCTAGAATGGCCAATGGAGCCCACCAGCTTGATGAAAGTATTTCAAATTGTATATGAAAACACTACATACACTGTACCCCATGTTTGCATTAATGTATACAGCTATCATTTAATAAAAAAAAGAAAACATTTAGAAAAGTGTCTCTAAGAATCCTACACTTTGAAGAATTGAAAAAGTAGTTCTTCATTTTGTATGGAGTGAGAAAAAACCTGAATGGACAATGCAATTCTTAGAAAAGTGTTTCTTTCTATAGCATTTGAGCATGTCATTTACCATGAAACTATTTAATAAATAGAAATACCTGGCAGGCATGGTGGCTTGCCCCTGTGATCCTAGCACTCTGAAAAGCTGATGGGGGAAGATCACTTGAAGCCAGGAATTTGAAAACAGCCTGAGAAAAGCAGGCCCTGTTTCTACAAAAAATAGAAAAATTAGTGGGCTGTATTCATACATGCCTATAGACACAGCTATAGGGAAGGTGATGGAGGAGGATCACTTGAATCCAGGAGTTTGAGATTACAGTGAGCTATGTTGATGTCACTGCA
Organism: Galagoides demidoff; assembly: GCA_963574575.1. Lineage (NCBI taxonomy): Eukaryota > Metazoa > Chordata > Mammalia > Primates > Galagidae > Galagoides > Galagoides demidoff. The sequence continues at coordinate 27,185 of CAUYQV010078664.1, forward strand.
CTCTAGCCTCTGGAACAGGGCCAGGAAGAAAAGAAGGAAAAAAAGATATCCTATAAACATATGAATAGATACTTACCCTCATTCTCATTAGAAATAAAGAAATGCAAATGTAAATCACAATAAGATACCTCTTCTGCACCATGGGATATACACAAAAGTAGAAAGTTGGATAATACCAACAGTTGGCAAGCTTGAGGAGTAATAGGGACTCTTATGCACTCCTAGTGGGAGTGTAAATTGCTACTATCAGATTACTCAACAATTGTCATCCTGGCTGTGTACCAGGGGGAAGTTTTGCACAAGTAGCTGAGTTTGTGAGCATACAAGAATTTTTTTTAGAGCTATGTTTTGTAATAACAAATAATTGTTATTTCCTAAATGGCCCTCAATACTAGGGTGGGTATTTTGATACAATGGAACACAGTCATATGTATCAAGATGCATGAGTCTCAAATACCGATGCTGAACCAAAGAAGCAAGTCAAAGGACACATCAGCTAAGATGCCATTTGCCTAAAATTGCAAACCAGAAAAAAATAAAGAATACCTTGCATAAGACAAACATATATGTGATGAAGCCATATGGAAAAGTAAGGGAACAATTACAAAATTCAAGATGGGGTGTGTATGAGGAGGGGGAAGATTATGATGAAGGAGAAGCACTGGAACTGTCCATGTTCTATTTCTTATGCTACGTAGTTGGGTTCACAGAGTTCCAATTTGTTGTAATTAAATAATATTACATATATGTAGTATATATTCTTTTGTATGTGTTCAAATGTAAGAAAAGGTGGGGAAATGCATTCAGTTGTTGAAATAATGACTATCATAGACAGGACCAATGTGAAAAATAATACTGTCAAGTTGTACAAAATGACTATTTGTGCCATGGGATAAAATTTCCAGTTTCTTCATCATTCATAGATTCCAAAGGTGATGCTCTAAAAATGGTGTACTCTGGTAACTGTGTTAGACAACCCAAAGAGTGCCTCTGATGATGACAACGGCAATAATTCTGGAGATCCATAAAAAAATGATTCCTAAAATTATTTTTTAATGAAATTTCACTGAAAAAAAAAAGGATTTGTAAAATTTACATTTTACTTGTGATTTTAAGTATGTATGTGTGATTGATTAATCTATTAATCTAAATAAGGCAAGCCTTCATTAATTTCTGTAGTTCTAAAACTACGTGTATATTCCAGTTGGTCCAAAAACTTTCTTTTCAATCACCATGTTGCGATTATGGAGTTATTACGTGGCACATTTCATTAATGTGCCTGTATGTTTCAGGATGGAAGGGGTATTACCTGGAATGAATTTTTGCCATTTCTGATCCACATTGTGCTTCACACAGTGTCTTGCTGAAGGAAATATAATCATTTGCTCATCAAAGAAAAAAATATTGTTGGCTTTGTGGACTCCAAGGCCAAATCCATGCAGTGATCGGTAGACGTGGTCTCCTGCCAAAGAGCAGCTGCTGAGCGTGGAGAAGCCCATCGCCCGGTCCCTACCCCACAGGACACGCTCCTGCCCCATCCCTGCCCTGCCCTGCACCCAGGACAGGCCCTGGAGGCCTCCTCCAAGCCCCACACTATCCACAGCTCTTTCTTCTCCCTTTTTCTTTGCTCCCTCGCGGCTGCTAGCTCCTAGCCGAGACCCCAGAAACCCTCTGCTATTTTCGGTGCTTCTCTGTGGGTCACCAAAGCACCCATGTACTCACTGGCAGACCGCTATGGATGCTGAGTAACCCAGGCACGTTCAAACCGCTGCTGGTTCCCAGAGTAACGACCAACGGAAAGCGCGGGTCTGAGGCCGGAAGCCTCCTGATCAAAAGATGAACAGGTGCCTGCTGGCGCCTGCGCACTGAGCAGCCGCCTGGGGTCCTGGAGGTGGTGCAGGGGCAGGGGAAGGGGCAGGTGTAGCCTCTTTGCTTCATTGTACCCTAGCGCCTCTTGGACATCACACAGGCCTCCCATACCAAGAAGATCTCTGGACCACAGAGTATGTCTTTGACCACCCGTAGGAAATTCAAAACAGCTGCAATGCAGAAATATCGAGCCCTGTGAATCCAATATTGGTTGGAGTTGATGTGTTGGACATACATACAGATCACTCTGGAAAGCTGCACAGCCCTAGACTTCTCAGCACACACTGGGAATAGCCTTCCGTCGTGACGTCTCTTATTGGTGCAACAAAAACCAAAACATATTCAAGACTATTCTAGAGTTGATCCTGTACAGAAAACAATGGACTTTAAATCTACTAATGTTTCATTCACAAATATGGTATCTTGAGGACCTATACACAGTGCATCTTGAGGACCTAGAAAAAACTATTTTGATTCAAGAAGGCTTAATCACTGTGCAAGGTGGAAGGCTTAACAGTTACCTTGAAGTGCCATATCTTCAAATGCTAATAAAGGCCAAGAAGTTATGGTAATTCATACATTAAGTGCTGAGATTGAAGAACTGACAGCTTGTACCCGAGGAAGCATAAGGACTTCAAAAGTGGCAGCAGTATTAGTAGATAAATCATAAAAGTTGGTAGGAAATTTTGGGTCCCTCATGCCTCTACAAGCTGACGATATATTTATTTGTAATTTCTAAAATACAACTATATTTTAGGCATAATTTTTTTTTTACAGCTTTTGGCAGGGGCTGGGTTTGAACCCGCCACCTCTGGTATATGGGGCCGGTGCCCTACTCCTTTGAGCCACAGGCTCTGCCCAAGGCATAATTTTTTAATAAGCTGATAGAAGACTATGTGATGCTGAAATACAGAGAAATGTGGGGCATCTAAATAAAATGTGTCATCTGAAATAAAAAGGAAAAAGTTGAACAGTAGCTCTTGGGTGTCAGTCCTAGTGGAGTTTCATCCATGTGGAACCATGCTGTGAGGGTTATTTGTGCCAAGAGCAGGCCCTTGAGGCAAGGGCCCCTCGGGGAACTCTGCTGTTTATCACAGATGTTGGATATGCATGCTGCTAGAAGGACACTCCACTGCTTTCAGGTTCAGACTCAAATTCTGATGATTCTCTTCTCACAGACAGAGGGGTAGGGTGTCAGCTGAGCTCTCAGGTCTTGTTGCAGGAATGGGGGTCTTATTCTGTTTCTAACTGCAGTTGAGTCCTGCAATTGCAGGATGCATTTTACTGAGGGCTTCTGAAGTCAGGTCTCAGTGTCATGCTAGAGGGGCCTAAGAAGGCTCTGAAATACATGATGAGCTGTGATACCAGGTTGAGGGAAACACAAACACGGTTGCTCACAGGACCTTGTTGTGTTTGGGAGAACTATTCTTGTCCCAGGAAAGACACAACCTTCTGCATTTCTTTTTTTTTTTTCATTGTGCTTAATTTTTATTGCTCTAAGTAGTTTCTCCCCAGCTATTCAGATAACCACATGTAAACTTCTGCATTTCTAAGAGGGTCAATTGCCTGTCTGGGAATTGGGGTTTAGTGCTTTGACCTAGCACCTTGGGCTCGGGAAAGGGAACTTAGGATTCCCTTAAGATGAGTTCATTGTCTGAATTTCTTAGAATGGCCTCGAGCAATGTTTGGCTGAGTTCAAGAATGATCTGGAATGGGCTGAAAGGCTTGATGTGACTCTGGGTCCCATGCCAGGGATCAGTGGATGAGGGGTGCCAACACTTTAGCACAAGGCCCAGAGAACTGTTCATCCAGAAGATGACTTCCAGTGGCAGATGAGTTTGTATGTTTGTTTTGGAATGCTAGAGAAGATAAGGGTCCTTGTGTTCTATAGAGAGTAGGGTTGAGAGGAGAGTGGTGAGCTTGCACTCCTCAGAAGGACCAGGGAGTTGCATAAGCCTGTGAGTGGGGACGACTGTTTGCTTGACTTAGAAGAGCTAAGAGATTCTCCCTGATTGACAGAAGAGCTCCTTGGTCCAGCAGTCACGATTCCCTCTGTGGGCTGTTTCAAGATATTCTCTGACAAAGTATTTTTGAGTGTGTGCAATCTGTTATTAGAACAAAAGTTTGCTTATGAAAGGCTCTTGTGTGAACTTTTCTTGTGATTATTTATGAATCTACAATTCACACTAATTTTTATGCAAATGGATAACTTTAGATGGTTCATTCTCTTAAACTACTGATTTATTTTTAGCAATGACTCTCACTTTAAAAAATGGCATACAGCTAAATTTTTTCTGGACCATGTTAGTGAGGTTTAATACAGTTTTTCTTTGTACATCTGTCTTTGCCAAAGTAGGTCAGATGTTGACAGTCTTTCTGAGCTTGAAGAACTCATGACAGACAGTGAGAAAGAATGTTAAGACATCTGTCCCTTACCTGGTTTTGCATTTTTCCTATACTCTTAGCTACCACCAAGCCCAGGCCACGGTGTGTGCCTTACTGACCTTCCCAAGTTGAAAATCCCTATGAAGCAGGTCACTAATTATTTTGCAGAAATGGCCAAGTCTGAGCAGCAGATGCAACAGTTAAGACATATGGATATTTTTGTGTAGAAAGCCAGGGCTCTGTACTTACATATATTCAGCTGACTCATCTCTAAGATGACTCATAGTACCATTATGGGGTAGCACCCCAATAATGGGGAGCATATTGTCAGAGAACAATGGTCCCTCCCCAAGACTGTCCACTTGAGAGTCATGCCCATAACCTCCAGTTAGAGAAATATAAAAATAATATTTTCTTAATCTGGACAATTAAGAGGAAAAGTACTGTGAGAAATTTGGTTCCCAATGTTAAGATGGCCCCTTCCATTTTCTCAGTGTCATGGTCATGGTTTGGTAGGTAGAGAAGATGACGGTTCTTGTCCATTGTTAGTGAACAGAGCTATTACTTGTTAATATTTTTTCTCTGGACCTTAGTTTTCTCTTCCATATAATGCTGGGTTAACTAAAAGTTACTATAACTTAGAGTTAAGTAGATCTTGGTCCTCATTTAACTTTGGGAGGAAGAGCGTTGCCAACATGTAATCCAAGATACAGTGGCCATAGGTTCTGCATCTGTTGATTCAACCAACTAAAAATTCAAAATGAATTGGGGAAAAGATATTCCACAATGTTCCCAAAAGAAAATAGGGATTTGCCATGTGCTGAGCACAACATTGAATCCATGAGAATGAAGTGAAGTGTAGGCATTCTCTTGGGTACTAAAAGTAATCCTAGAGATTTGATTTAAAGTGGATAGGAGATTATACATAGATTATAGGGAAATATTATGGCATTGGTGGATTTTGGTATCCAGGGGGTCCTAGAGCCAATCCCTCATAGATACCAGGGGACATCTGTATATTTTAATAGTACTCTCATATCTCAAGGTGGATTTTAGGGAGCTCTTATATTGATGACACCCAGGGAAGCTAATAGAGAGGTAAGCCTAGACACATCTCTGTAGAAATTCTTACTGTGAATTCTGTACACGCTGACAGCTTCTCATTCTTTCACTGAAAGGTGTATGTGTGATGGAAGAGGCCAGGTACCTGCTTGAGTTTGTTCTGTGTGTGGTACATTGGAGAAGGGCACTGAGGTGCCTGCTGCTTTAACTTTAGTGTGCAGCCAGCAGGAATGGGAAGAAGTCAGTCTTCCTTCTCAGACACACAGTGGAGGTGGGAAGGTTGCTTTGAACCTCTGGCTCCACCACTGACACTACGGGTCCCTTGAGCACAGTGCTCAGCCTGTGAGCCTCACTGTGCTCTTGTGTAAAACACAGGGGTTGGAATAGATGGTTTATAAGTCTCACAGTTTCCAGAACTCAAAGTACCCATTCCATGTTCCAGTGAACCATAATTAGTGGCTATCCCAGATTACAGTAACAAAAACTGACATTTTGCACTTTAGATTTGGCAGAAGCTACAGTCCAAATAGGCTGCTCTGCAGAAGTCTCACGAGGCTAACCAACCGGGAGCGCTTAGGGAATATGGAAAGAAGGTGAACAGAAAAATGTATAGGGAGCAGGATGAGGGCAGGTGTGTTTGTCAGATCAGACGGCTGTGGTCTGCTTGGCCCCCTGCCTTGAGTGTGAGATGTCTCACAGTGGAGTGTGTGCTAGTGTTCATTCATTGGCACAGTTTTGCTTTGACAGCAGCATGTCACAGGAGTAGTGTGGAGATTGCAGGGGAGTCATTCACTTCTCTGTGTTCTAGTTTTACACTTATCCAGTGGAGAGCTGGGCCAAGATAAGAGTTTTCCACCCCTGACCTCACAGCCCAATCAGCAGGGGCAATCTTTCACGATACACATCTAAGCTTCAGAATCTCTGAGAATCTGTGTGTGTTTTCTGTCCTTGTCCAGGAAGCCTCCCTAGGTATGCTGGTATGCATCCTGGTTTGGGAATCCTTTGGTACTGGCCTTCTCTGTAATTGTCATGTCTCTGAGAAATTTGCACTGATTGTCACCCAGTCTGAAAGAAAACAAGTGGGGCCTGCATCTTCAAATCAGGATTCGAATGTGAAAATAAATCTACATACTATAGCACTTTTCTTGGTTTTCCTTTTATATTTCACAGTCACCCAAGTAAGAAGACAATGGGATTAAAGTGAAGATTGTGTAAAGAAATGAATGTAAGAAGGGATCAGCTGGAGTGTTAAGGCATTGTCAACATTCTACACGTGAAGGGTCCTGACCTGTGCTGCAGAAGTTTTGTTTATAATTGGGGTCATTTCACTGACAGATCCTCAGTAAGAATTTACTATAAGAATATACTATAGTGTTGAATAAGGAGTAAGAATATACTATAGCATTGTGTCCTCTGCAAGAAGTCTTCTGGAGACTTATTATTTCACTAATTTCAATGTGGTGGCTGAGATTATCTCAAAGAGAGCAGCAATTACTTTCACCTAATTTAAGTTGTAAAACAAACTCAGTCATACCTACTAGCTGCTCATTGCTTCTAATTTGAAGAAACATTATGGTGGTGATTCTCAACTGGGATGAATTTGCCCTACCCACACCCCAGTGACTTTCACACTGTCTGGAGACATTTTTGGTTCTCTTATCCTGGGTTAAGGGAGCTACTGGCACCTGGAAGTTACAGAGCAGGGACAATGCTAAACATCCCGCAATGTAGGTCAGCTCTCCAACAAAGAATCATTTTGTCCACAACGTCAGCTGTGTCCCAATAGCAAAAGCCTATGTTAGCATATTATGTGTCTCCTTTTGTCCTTATCTATGTTATGGAAAGATTTTTTTCTCTTCTCTTTTGGTAGCTTCATGCCTAGTAATAGTGGATTAGAGATATAATCTGCTCAAATACAATTAATGAGGAAAATTGCATGTAGACCTAACTATGATTTCTTAGAGTGTTATTGGCAAAATTGAACAATAGGGTAACAGTGCAGGCTTTGGGATAAGACTGCTTGGATGTGAATCTCAGCTCTGCACTTTCTTGCTTTATAACTTAGACAAGTTAGGTTACCTCTCTGTGATTCAAGTTAGGGGATAATAACTTCAACTTCACAGAACTGTTATAAAGATAAACAGAACAAACACTTAGACCACATCATACAGTTTTGGTTCTTTTTTTTTTATGGGGAAAACTCTTTTTTTTTTTTAAATTTATTATAGCATAACTGTGTACATTAATGCAATCATGGGGTATAGTGTGCTGTTTTCATATACATTTTGAAAGACTCTCATCAAACTGGTTAACGTAACCTTCATGCCCTTTTCTTAGTTATTGAGTTAAAATGTTCGTACTCTGCTTTTAGAAAGATTCACTTGTACCCTTGTAAGATAAACCATAGAGGTTACCTCACCAATCACTCTCCCTTCCCCCATCCTCCCCTCTTACCTCCCCCTCCCACACCCTTCCCATATTCTAAAGCTATAATTAGGTTATGACATTCCTATAAAAGCTATGAATTAGTTTCAAAGTAGGGCTGTGTACATTGGGTACTTTTTCTTCCATTCTTGACATACTTTGCTAAGAAGAACATTTTCTAATTCCATCCATATAAATACGAAGGAGGTAAAGTCTCCATCTTTCTTTAGGGCTGCATAGTATTCCACAGTGTACATGTTCCACAATTTATTGATCCATTCTTGGGTAGATGGGCATTTGGGCTTCTTTCATGACCTAGCAATTATGAATTGGGCTGCAATAAACATTCTGATACAAATATCTTTGTTGTAATTTGATTTTTGGTCTTCTGGATATATACCTAATAAAGGAATTGCAGGATCAAATGGCAGGTCTATTTTTAGTTCTTTTTTTTCTTCTATTTTTAGTTCTTTCAGTGTTCTCCAGATGTCTTTCCAAAAGGAATGAATTAATTTGCATTCCCAACAGCAGTGTAGAAGTGTTCCCTTTTCTCCATATCCATGCCAACATCTCTGGTTTTGGGATTTTGTAATATGGGCTAATCTTACTGGGGTTAGGTGGTACCTCAAAGTAGTTTTGATTTTCATTTCTCTGATGATTAAGGATGGAGAGCATTTTTTCATATATCTGTAGGCCATGCGCCTGTCTTCTTTAGAGAAATTTCTATTCAAGTTCCTTGCCCACCCTGAGATGGGATCACTTGTTTTTTTTCTTGCTAATACGTTTGAGTTCTCTGTGGATTCTGGTTATTAAACCTTTGTTGGAGACATAACCAGCAAATATTTTCTCCCATTCTAAGGGCTGTCTACCCGCTTTATTTACTGTGTTCTTGGCTGTGCAGAAACTTTTTAGTTTGATTAGGTCCCAAAAGTGTATTTTTGACATTGCTTCAATTGCCCGAGGGGTCCTCCTCATAAAATTTTCACCCAAGATGATTTCTTCAAGTTTTTTCCCTACACTTTCTTCTAGTATTTTCATAGTTTTATGTCTTAAGTTTAAATATTTAATCTAGTGAGAGTCTATCTTAGTTAATGGTGAAAGGTGTGGGTCTAGTTTCAGTCTTCTATAGGTCACCATCCAGTTAGCCCAGTACCTTTTGTTAAATAGGGAATCTTTTCCCCACTCAATATTTTTAATTGGCTTGTCAAAGATCAGATAACAGTAGGTAGCTGGATTCATCTCTTGGCTCTCTATTTTGTTCCATACATCTACCTCTCTGTTTTTGTGTCAGTACCATGCTGTTTTGATCACTATTGCTTTATAGTATAGTCTGAGGTCTGGTAACATAATTCCTCCTTCTTTGTTTTTGTTCCTGAATAATGTCTTTGATGTTCGAGGCTTTTTCTGATTCCATATAAAATGAAGTATTATTTTTTCTAGATCTTTCAAGTATGACAGTGGAGATTTAATGGGGATTACATTAAAATTATATATTGTTTATGGGTAGTATTGACATTTTAACAATGTTGATTCTTCCCAGCCATGAGCATGGTATGTTTTTCCATTTGTTAACATTGTCAGCTATTTCTTTTCTTAGAGTTTCATAGTTCTCTTTATAGAGGTCTTTTGTGTCCTTTGTTAGATAAACTCCCAAACATTTCATCTTCTTTGGCACTACTGTGAATGGGATAGAGTCCTTGACTGTTTTTTCAGCTTGGCTGCTGTTGGTGTATATG
>CAUYQV010078665.1:0-13317 GCA_963574575.1 Galagoides demidoff
GTCCCAGCTACTTGGGAGGCAGAGGCAGGAGACTCGCTTGAGCCCAGGAGTTGGAGGTTGCTATGAGCTGTGATGCCATGGCACTCTACCCAGGGGGATAGCTTGAGGCTCCGTCTCAAAAAAAAAATAATAATAATAATAATTTGTAACACAATATTGGTTGTATCATTTTAGGTAGTTTGAAAGCTTTATGTCTTAATGCCTATAACTCATAAAATTTATCAAAAGAAAGATTAATAAAAGGTTATGATGAAATCAGATTGCAACCCATGTATTACAGAAATAAAAGAAGCAAATGATTACCAGAAATGTTTCTGGGAATAATACTTAAAGGAACAATGGTCATTAATTAATATTAGAAGCATAGTTTCTATTTATCCATAAAATGCATGAAAATTGTCACAGGAAAAGAGCTGTGATTAGAAGTGCAATTATACTGATTCACTTAACATGAATATACGACTGATTCACTGAATTAGCAAAAGCATATGATACAATATCTCTAATGGAATTAGAGAACTATGAACTATGTGGAATTCATTTTTAAGACACAAAGATATATACTGCGGAAAACCTTATTCGAACCTTATTGCAAAGATCTCAGTGGCCAAGTGGCTATAAAGTTTTGATGTCACTTTTGACAGTTAATGTTCCTGAAAATAAAGTAAGAACTGTGAGAACTTCATTAGAAAAGCATGTCATACTTGTCTATGAGATCAAGTTACCACCAGAAAAACAACTTTTTTAAATGAATAAGTGCAGGGATAAACTAACAGTTCCAACAGAAAGAACATAAATATTGCATTTGCCATAGGCAATATCGATTCAGTCCAGTGTTCTCATAACGGTGCGAGTGTATTGTACCATTATATATGGCTATTCTAGAGTACACTACTTAGATGAACTTTCTATTAATATAACGTTCACTTTTTAAAATTTTCAATATTTATAGAAGCATGATATTTGTACATGTTTATGAAGTACATGTGAAATTTTGACACAAGTATACAATGTATAATGATCAAATCTGAGCAAATGAGATAAGCATCACCTCAAATAAATGTAATTTTTTTGTGTAGGAAACATTCAAGTACAGTCCTCCAGTTATTTTGAAACACACATATACAATAAATTATTTCTAACCATATTTGCCCTATTGTGCTACTGAACACTAGATCTTATTCCTGCTATCTCACTGTATTTTTACCTTTATCCACTCCTCCATTATACCCTTCCTCCCCTCTGTTAACCAGCATTCTACTCTTTACCTCCATGGGATCAATTTTTTTTTCCATAATTGAGGATATGCAATATATGTACCTTGCTTATTTCACTTAACATAATGTATTCAATTTCCATCGATGTTGTTACAAATAACAGTATGTCATTATTTTTATGGCTGAATATTTTATTGGATATGTGTCCCACATTCATTTTATCCATTTATCCACTGGTGGATACCTACATTGATTCAATACTTTGGTAATTGTGAATAGTTCTGCAATAAACACGGGAGTGCAGGTATCTCTTCAACATACTGATTTCTTTTGATATAGATCCAGTATAGGTGAACGCCTATATGCCTCTGGCCAAAAAAGCCGTTTGAGAGAGAGTAATGAAAAGACTTTGTGCAGCATACTTGTGAGAAACTGAGGCAGAATCCCATGTAGCCCAGATGGTTGTGGGCCTAATATGACCAAGGCTTTGGCCAGAATAGCATTTACTATCTTAAGGAATTAGGATTGACTTTATAAGGCCAATAAAAAAGTCCTTTGCAAAACTGGCCAGATACCCATCAGTAACCTTTTCTGATCTGTGGTAAGTGATGAAGGTCACTTGCTGATGGGTCTGGGAGTGGAAATGTGCTTGGAACCTCAAGAGAAGAGGAATTTACCCAATGCATACAGGTATCTAACGGCACAAATGAAACCTGGGCTTGTGAACGGTTTTGAGAAGTCCAGCCTGAAAATTCCTTATAAAAGGTTTCAGCAAGGTTTGCACACAAATTCCTGTATGCCCAAGAAGTTTATTTATGCCTTGCTTAAAGATTTGAAGTAACAACCTCCAAATGGGCAAGGTCAGCAAGGACAGGTTTTCAATCGACCTTGTTCCCCCATAGCCTCAGGCTTCATCAGACAAGAACAAAGAAAGTAATGATGGACAATATGTTCCTCATTAAGTTATGTTAAACCCAGTTATGTTGAAAGGGTTATGCTTAAAGGTGTATGTTGGGTGGATTATCAGATTACTAAGGAGGAGTTACTTATAGGGCAGGTGGTCACAAGATGTTCAAATGGGTTAATGAAGTCATTGATGTCTAATATACATGTGCAGAGGGATTGTAATGAATGTTAATAAGGTTATTGCTGTATGCTGTATAGTGTGCATGCACAAGGTTGATTATATAAGCCAAGAGTAAATAAAGAAAGCTCGCCATTTTGCCTGAGTAAGCAGATAGTCACCTTTATTTAAAACACAATTTCAATAAGTGTGCTTTTTCTTTGCAACATCACTTTTCCATGAGACCCTAAGCACAACACCCTTACAGCAACAATCCAGCACTAAGAATTCTGGATTATGTGGCAGTTATAATATATTTTTAGTTTTTTGAGAAAACTCCATATTGTTCTCTGTAGAATTGTATTAATTTATATTCTCATCAGAATTGTAAGAGTATTTCTATTTCTCAGCATCCTCATCAGCATACGTTTGTTATTTTTGTCTTTTTGATGAAAGTTATTTTACTAGGGGGGCCTTTCATTAGCATTTCCTTGATGATTAGTGGTGTTAAGTATTTTTTTCATCTACTTGTTTGCCATCTGAATGTCCTCTTTTTAGAAATGTATTCAGATATTTTACCCATTTTTAATTTGGATTATTGGTGTGTATTTTGGCAATAACTGGGTTCATTATATATTCCAGTTATGAATTTCTTACTCAGGTTGGTCTCTGACTCATGAACTCAAGCAACACACCTCTTTCACCTCCCAGAGTGTTAGGATTACAGGTGTGAGCCACTGTGCCCAGCTGCCCTAATATTTTAAACATAATGATACTACATATTTAGTTACTATTACCTTCTCATTTTTGGAAGCATGTTGCTGAAACTTTTTGGCTAATCTTAGAGATAAAAAAAATATGAATGATAGCGATAAATTCGGTAATGTCTTCCACTTTTCATAGATTGGCTGTGTACCTTGAGCCACCAAAACCCTGTTCTAATTTAGGGACAATTGTGTTATATAATATATGACCTTTGTGTACCTAACAGGGGAAGAAAGAAAATAATTACTAATTTATAATGAACAAAAAATAAGTGACCTCAGTATATAACTTCTAACAAATATTTTCCACAAAATACCTCTATGACTGTAGTTCTTCTTGTATATATTCTTTAAACTCATGCATCATTAAGAGAACTGCATGGACAGGAAATGCAAGATTCATACATGTTCATAACTGATATTAGTAAAATTTAACTATAGCAACCCATAAATCTTCATTATAGTGTAGGAGAGAATAAAACCATTCTGAACATTTAAATTATTATGTCAATTTTAATTATCTAGTCTGAGTTGTAGTCGCTAGTTTTCTAAATTTGTGCAAAAGTAATTTATTTCATAAATATAACAGTGAATCTTGTCTAATGATCCAGCATCTCTAATAGAAGGAACATGTCTTAAAAGAATAAAGGCCATATGTCACATATCCACAACTAACATTATCACAAATGGAGTAAAGTTGAAAATATTTCCCCTAAGAACTGGAACAAGACAAGGATGGGAATGGAACACATTCTTCTTACTAAAGCATCACAAGAATGGAGAAGCAAGAGTCCTTTGTACTCAATATTGATATGAGGACAACTGATGACTTATTACACGGTGGGAGGTGGGTGAAGGTGGGGTGCAGTGCGAGGGAAAGATGAAGGGGGTGAGGAGTCACAGGGTGTGAGATGTCCCTTGGGGATGGGTCACAATTACAAGTGGACATTACCTAACAAATGCTATCACTGTAACCTGATTTAAGGTGCTACAATTCTGGCTTTGGAGATAAAATAAAGGGCAAGTCAGAAATGCAGCTCTAAAAACCAGAAAAGGAAAATAGAAGGATTCTCTCCACTCTTTCAAAGGTTCCCAAGAGACAGCCCTGCCATTACCCAGTGAAAATGATTTAGGAATTCTTATCTCCAAAATTACAAGATAATTCATTTAAATCACCAAATTTGCTATAATTTCTTACAATTGCAATGAAAAATTAATAAAGAACATTTAAGATCTCTGTCTCTCTTTTTCCGTATATGAATTATAAAATTTCACTTAAGTAGATCTTTATTATTGTATTGCTGTGTTTGATTTTAAATTCTTTTTTTTTCCTCTGAGTAAGAGTCTCATTATGTTGCCCTCAATAGAGTGCAGGGGCGTCACAGCTCACAGCTCACAACAACCTCAAACACTTGGGTTTAAGTGATTCTCTTGCCTCAGCTTCCCAAGTAGCTGGGACTATAGGCACCCATCACAACACCTGGCTATTTTTGGTTGCAGTTGTCATTGTGGTTTAACAGGCCCAGTCCAGGCTCGAACCCTCCCACCATAGATATATGTGGCCAGTGCCCTTACTCACTGAGCTATGGGCACTGAGCCTGATTTTAAATTCTTATGAACTGAATTTCAATTTGTAATACTGATTTAATGGGTAATATTATCCAACACATTTAATATTTCAATGTGCTTCAATCTTAGTATGTCCAGATTTCCTCATCAGGAGAATATTTTAAAAGAATGTCAAACAGTAGTCAATAATATCCACCCAATAGCAGAATTGATGAGTAAATACTGTCCATAGAATTTTCTAATTCTTGGATGAGAGAAAATGCCGTTAGAGTCTTGTGTACCCCTAGGAAACATCATTGAAAGTCAATGCAAATCTGAGTTGCTCCTCCAGTAACTATTGCCACAAGGAATATTTGAACCCAGGAAGACATTATTTCCTGCCATAGCATTTCTGTTAAACTCTGTACCTGAGGCACAAAACTGGAACACGTGTGTTTGCCATAACTTTAGACAATAAATAAATAAAATAATATAATTTACTACTGAAGTTGGAAAATCCTTAAGGCAAGAAATATTTTTTAAAAATCATTCAAGTCACCAGTGGAATGTGCCATTTCGCAAGAGGACAATGAAATAGTAAAAACATTTGCACTAATAATTTGGCGTTTACATTTATCTTAATTATTAAGTTTTTTTTTAAAGAAAACTCTAGTAGAGTAATAACAGGGCGTACTCAAATAGATTCCCTCTTTTGGAGAACAGAAATTAAAATGAGTCCTTATGAAGTGCTCAGACTTTAATTCCCTTACTGATTGGAAAAAAGCCTTCACAGTATTTCTTGAAAATTAGACAACTGTAATATTTCATTTTGATTGTTCTGGTCATCCTAATTTTGAATATTTGTCTTTCTGAATAACATACATATAAAAAGATTTTAAAAACCCCAAACTTCTGTTACAGGTATCTGTCAGATGAGCAAAAATCTTGATAACGCTTGTGAGTTCTTTGCCTAGAGAAAAACAGGTAGCCCTTTGTGGCACTCACATGTTTTCTCCATCTACTAGCATTTGTTAATTTAACAAAAGTTAATTAGTGTATGTGAGACTTAATAGATTCTTGGAATAAAAATGATGAGAAATGGAAATGAAGCAAATAATGATGTGGAGAGGTAGTTAGAATAGAAAATTCAAATGCAATTTATTCCGGTGATCCGGCACTCTATGTGAAGACTAATATTACTTAAATATGATGTTTACTTTAGTTACAGTGTATCAGTTAATAAGTTTGGATTGCATTTATAGGAAATAAATTAAGAAATCAGTTCATGTTTCAGTAAACATTCTTTAATGTCCTCCAAAGTATTAGATTATCTTCTGAAATGGAGGGGAAAATTATTATATTTTATAAATGGAACACCCTATTTTGAATGTTATTCCAACAAAGTTTTAGAGCATAATCTTTTGTTGCCAATGTATTTCTGTACATTTTTATCAACTGATTGGTAACTATCGATGTTGGTATTGTCAGGCTGGGGCATGGTGACACTCTTTCTGAAGCAAACAGTTAATCCAATGGATTACAGGGAACATCAATGAATAATTTTGCTTATTCCAATATCATGTTATGAAGCTCAAAAGAAAAGATTTTGCTTATTTATACCTCAGGGTAACTAGATATTTAAGAGGGTGATGGAATCGAACAGTTATTTGCCACCCTGTTGCAATTCACTCCTTGGGCTAGTGCTGTAGCAGTGACATTCACTGCTCAGGTCTCCTGCAAGAGAAAACTTGACTTTCAATTGTGTTAGCTGAGAGAGCTCTGCTGAAGAGCCTTCAGTATCTGCTACAACATTCCCACCAAATGTGCTTTTCTCAAACAGCTTATGGAATTTAGTGATGCAGAGAGTGATACCAAAACAAAAAACTCTTTTTTTTAATTAATTCATATACACATAGATCATGAATACATTTATGCATATGTAGGGTATAATGTGTTGATCTTTTATACAATTTGGAGTGCTTACATCAAACTAATATAGCTTTCACCACATTTACTTGATTATTATGTTAAGACATTTATGTTCTATACTTGATAGATTAGACTTGTACCCTTGCAATATGCTCCATAGGTGTGCTCCCACCATTTACCCTCCCTCTTTCACTCTTCCCCCCTCTTCCCCGTTCCCACTCCATTTCTCTCCTCATCCTGGGATATAGTTGTGGTCTATCTTTCATAAGAAAGTGTGAGTAAATATAAATTTCATTCCTAGAGGTACTGAGTACATTGGATACTTTGTCTTCCATTCTTGAGATACTTAGGAGACTATGTTCCAGGTCCATCAGGTAAACATAAAAGAGGTAAAGTCTCCATCTTTTTTAAGGCTGACTAATATTCCATGGTGTACATATACCACAATTTATTAATCCATTCATGGGTTGATAGGTACTTGGGCTTCTTTCATGACTTAGCAATTATGAATTGGGCTGCAATAAATATTCTGGTGCAAATATCTTTGTTATAAGGTGATTTTTGGTCTTCTGGATATATACCTAGTAGAAGAATTACAGGATCAAATGGAAGGTCTATTTTTAGATCCCTAAGTGATCTCTAAACATCTTTCCAAAAAGAACATATTAGTTTGCATTCCCACCAGCAGTGCAGAAGTGTTCACTTTTCTCCACTTCCATGCCTCTGGTTTTGGAATCTGGGGATGTGGGCTAATCTTACTGGGGTTAAATGGTATCTCAAAGTGGTTTTGATTTGCATTTCTCTGATGATTAAAGATTATGAGCATATTTTCTATATGCCTGTAGACCATACTCCTGTCTTATTTAGAGAAGCTTCTCCTCAAATCTCTTGTCCATACTGAAATGGTTTTGGTTATCAGACCTTTGTCAGAAACGTAACCTGCAAATATCCTCTCCCATTCTGAGGGCAGTCTACTTGCTTTACTTACTATGTTCTTGGCAGTGCAGAAGCCTTTTAGTTTGATCAGATACCAGTAATGTATTTTTGGTATTCCTTCAATTGCCCTGGGGATCCTCCTCACAAAGTTTTCTCTCAGGCCAATTTCTTCAAGTGTTTCCCCTGTACTCTCTCCAAGAATCTTTATGGCTTCATGTCTTAAGTTTAAGTCTTTTATCCAGTGAGAGTCAATTTTTGTTAGAGGTGAAAAGTGTGGGTCCAGTTTTAGTCTTCTACAAATCATCAGCCAATTCACCCAGCAAACATCACTGTGATCCCCAAATCAGGAAAAGACCTTACAAGTAAAGAAAATTATAGACCAATATCTCTAATAAATATTGATGCAAAAATATTCAATAAGATCCTAGCAATCAGAATCCAGCAACACATCAAATTATACACCATGACCAAGTGGGTTTTATCCCAGGGTCTCAAGACTGGTTCATTATACATAAATCTATAAATATAATGCATCACGTTAACAAAATAAAAAACAAAGACCATATGATTCTCTCAATTGATGCAGAAAAGACTTTTGAAAATATCTAGCAGCCTTTCACGATCAGAACACTTAAGAAAATAGGTATAGAAAGGACATTTCTTAAACTGATAGAGGCCATCTACAGCAAACCCACAGCCAGTATTATATTGAATTGAGTAAAATTGAAAACATTTCCACTCAGACCAGGAACCAGACAAGGTTGCTCACTGTCTCCCCTGCTTTTTGGTATTATAATGGAAGTCTTAGCCATTTATTCTTGCAATCAGGCAAGAGAAGGCGATCAAGAATATCCATATAGGATAAAAGGAGATCAAACTTTCACTCTTAGCAGATGATATGATTGTATACCTAGAATGCCCCAGGGATTCAACTATGAAACTCTTAGAAGTAATCAAGGAATACAGCAGAATCTCAGGCTACAAAATCAATACTCACAAATCAGTAACATTCATATATACCAACAGTAGTCAAGCTGAGAAAACAGTCAAGGACTCTATTTCCTTTACAGTAGTGCCAAAGAAAATGAAATATCTGGGAGTGTACCTAATTAAGGATGTGAAAGATCTCTATAAAGAGAACTATGAAACTCTGAGAAAAGAAATAGATGAAGATGTCAACAAATGGAAAAATATACCATGATCATGGTTGGGAAGAATCAACATAAAATGTCCATACTACCCAAAGCAATGTACAGATTTAATGCAATCCCTATTACAAGCACCTCTGTCATTTATTAAAGATGTGGAAAAACTAGTACTTCATTTTATATGGAAGCAGACAAAACCTCAAATAGCTAAGACATTACTCAAAAAACTATTTCTAATAGTTCTTTCTGGGATTGTAGCAACCTACATCCTTAAACGTTATTGCACAAACAAAATGCTTCATTTGGTGACAATAGTTAATTTGGGACTCAAATAACCCAATAAATATAGCAGGGCACCTTGTCCACATCCAAGGGTTAGAATATTTCTCAATTCTTACTAAAGCATTGGTTTTAAGTTCAAAGGGCATTGCACTTATCTATGTAGTGCTGTTGAACTTGTAGGCATTCTGTAAAGGACATGAAATTAATGGACCATAAAGTGTAGCTTCAGAGAATTCTAATTTCAGAAGTATAGCAATAAAGGTCATGTTATTATTTTTTCCAGCACCCATCTTTTAGTCATAACTGTATGGGTAAAACATAAAGGTTATCTACCAGTAGACATGGGTCTACACATTGCAGGATGGCTCCTTACAAAAACAAAGTAATTATGCTGTTATTAAACTATAAATTAAGAACAACAGCACTACAGAGCACTTTCTGCGGTTTAGCTCACTTGAACTTTGCTTTTTTTTAATCTGATTTAATTCTTGTAACATTTCAAAAGAGAGTTTAGTAGACCCAGCTTATATACTTTGAGTAAATTCTATCACCTCTCAAGTGGCAAAAAAATCAGATTCAAATGCAATCAGAGATAACATTATACACTTTTCTCCCCTCACTATGCACCATTGATTTTCAACATATTTATTCAACACAAATTTTGTATGTAAAGTTTAATATACAATAACCCAGTTTTATTCTAATACTAGCTTCCAGTGTCATTAGAAGAGTTAGTTGTTTCTTCCAATCAATCATGTTGTATGATTAAATTCCTTCTATTTTTTTCCACATGAATTAGCCTTGCATGGTGGTTTGGTGTCAATGTTCCTTGGATACATCCTTCTCTCCTCTATCTCATCATCCACCATTACCTTTGACATATAAATCATCTAAAAATAAAACTTTTACAAGCACTATTCATTCTTGTGAGGAAAAAAAATGTTTCTCCACTTGAGTCAAAAAATAAAACATAGCTGCAGTGAAAGAAAAGAAAAAAATTACCACCTGTCTTGTGCTATTGGTTGTAAACAAAAATAATAACATATGCTTTGCATTTGAATTTACTCAGTATGCACATTATTTAGAATGGTTTTGTTCTCCTTTCATAAGACTTTTGAACAGAGGTAAAAGTAATTCATTGCAAAGAATAGTCACTAAATACGTATTTTAGAAATGTAGCTATGATAGCAAAAGTTCACAAAGTAAAATACCTGTGTCACTATCTTGGTACAATCTGAGAAACAAATTAGAATCTGGTTAAGCATGTTGAGGCAATTTTTTTTATATTAATAGGCTATTATCTCCAGGCTGACTACATAAAAATATGTATCTTTTGTGTCTAATTTTGGGAAGGAATGAAGCCATATTCCCAGTAGATACATACAGCAAATCACAAGCAGAAATACTTAATGTATATTTTCCCAAGATTTTATATTATATATTTTCTTGCAGGCAAATGCCAATTGAAAATACATTTTAAAAATATTAATTATCTTGACGGTAGAAAAATGTTATCCCTATAGGGTTTTCAGTAATGAAATTAAAATTAATTTATAATTTACATTATTTTTCTCACTACATTTAGCAGAACTATTACAGAGTCAGAAAATAATTTAAATAAAAGATTTCTTTTTCTGCCAGAAGGTAAATAGATTGATCCAGAATAAACTTATTTTAAAAAGTTTATAATTTTCAGAATCCCAGAGGAATATTTTATGAAATTTAGGAAGCAAGCTAAAAATATATACTTACAGCAGTGTTTGACAAGGCATCACTTTATATTATTTATTTACTTGTTTGTTTGTTTTAGAGACAGAGTCTCACTTTATCACCCTTGGTAGAGTGCTGTAGTGTCACAGCTCACAGCAACCTCCAGCTCTTGGGCTTAGGTGATTCTCTTGCCTCAGCCTCCTGAGTAGCTGGGACTACAGGTGCCCCCCACAACACCCAGATATTTTTTCTCTTGCAGTTTAGCTGGGGCCGGGTTCAAACCCACCAACTTCAGTATATGGGGCGAGTATTCTACTCTCTGAGCCACAGGCACTGCCTCTGACAATGCATTACTTTAAAATTATTATATAAGAAATGTGTATTGGAATTAAGTTGAAGCTCTTCCCTTATCCTAAAATACATTTTATAATTATATACTTTGAAACTGTAAATGCTAATAACCAATGCAGAAATAGTTATATGACTATAAACCTTGAGCATATTGAATTTTTTTATTTGTTGAGCAAATATAAATATTTTTGAAAGCTTAAAATCAAATTGTAATAAAACAGAATTTCAACTGAAAGTAGTTTGTTCAAAAAAAAATTCCTAAGTAGCCAAAATCTGTTATGAGATAAAATATATGGTAGATAAAACCTAAAATATGAATTTGTGCTTTATTTCTCCCCCTCCATACTTAAAAATTTTTTTTAACTGAGGAGATCAAATTTTTTACCTCTTCATATTTACATTGAAATGAAAGTAATGGAAGTTGAGGAAATTATTATCAAAGAGTAAAAGAACAAACTAGAAAACATGTCTAATGTAACAAATGCAAAAAGCTAGTCTTATCAAAGTACTTGCCTATTCATGCAGAAATTGTTCATTTTAAGTATGAACAATTAACAGAAAAATTTATGTTATCAATTTTAGGACTTATTTTCTTGTAATGAAAATATATATAAATGCCAGTGGTAACTGAGTAGTCAATTCACAGCAAATTTGTTTATTGCCACTTGATTAACTATATTTTCAAGTCAGTTTATTGACTCTTTAAAAAAGAAATAACATAACTTACAGAATGTAATTCTATTGCAAGCATTATGTCACTCAACTACACATGTATGTTTCCAAATTGTGGTAAAGAAAACATAACATAAAATTTACCATTTTAACCATTTTTAGTGTACAATTCAGTGTCATGATGTATAATAATCACCATCATCTTTCTCCAAAACTTTTTTTATATTTCTTTTTTTTAATTTACTTTTTTTTTTATTAAGTCATAGCAGTGTACATTAATACTATCATGGGGTACAGTGTACTGTTTGTGTATACAATTTGAAATACTTTCATCCAACTGGTTAACATAGCCTTCATGTCTTTTTCTTAGTTATTGTGTTAAGACATTTATATTCTACAGTTAGAGAAATTCACATGTACCCTTATAGGATGAACCATAGGCGTGATCCCACCAATCACCCTCCCTCCACCCACTGTCCTCCTTCCCCTCCTCTCTCTCTCCTCTCTCCCCATATTCCTGTGCTAAAATTGGGTTATAGCTTTCCTATGAAAGCTATAAATTAGTTTCGTAGTAGAGCTGAGTACATTGAATACTTTTTCTTCCATTCTTGGGATAATTTGCTAAGAAGAATATTTCTGACCTAAATCTCACACAATGACTCCTATTCCCTTTATCTGCTTAGTCTCTGGCAGCCACCATTCTACTTTCTGTTTGTATGAATTTGATAATTCTAGGTATCTCATATAAATATATTTATACAGTATTTGTTTTTCCATGACTGACTGACTTATTTCCCTTAGCAAAATATTTCCCAAATTCTTCTATGTTGTAGTTGGTTTTCTGTTGTTCTTCTTTTTAAGGTTGGATACTATTCCATTCTATGCAGCCTTTTCATTTAGTTTATGCACACATCTGTCAGTAGACACTTATGTGCTTCCTTTTTTTTGAGTATTCTACTTATGTGATAATCTTGGGCATACAAGCATCTATTCAAGTTCCAGCTTTCTCTTACATTGGGTATATAACAAGGAGTAGAATTCATAGGTCCTTTAATTAGCATTTCTACAAGGGATACACAAAGATTCCAACTTTTCTAAATCTTCACTAATGTAATTATCTGGGTGTTTTTCATTGTTGTTTCTGTTAATAGTCATCTTACTGAGTATGTAGTAGTATCTATTTATGTTTTTGATTTGCATTATCCCATATAAGGAAAGGTTTCTGGGCTCTCTATTCTATTTATTGGTGTGTGTATCAATCTGTCTACCATACCACACAACTTTGATTATGGTAATTTTAAGGTAAATTTTACTTACCAGCTCCTAGAAGAGTATCATTTCAGTGATTAGAAGTCTTACAGGGTTCAAGATGCCATATATCCCACACATGAGGACTCCAGTACATATCCCTTTCTTTTCTTGGTGTTAATAATCTGAGTTGCATACAATTAGTGCCCTCAAGACTAACATTTTGTTACCCCTTTATTTTTGGAATCTGGATAATTTTACTTTACTTTTTTTTCCAAATTCAACTTTTCTGCACATGGTATTTTCTCTAGTACTTCCAAATATTTAAAATACATTTTCATCAATTTAGTTAACCACATTGTTGGAAATGGTACAGTATACTCATTCTTTGATGAAGCTTGTCAAACAAACCTAAAGTAAATTTTAAAAAAAGAAAGAAAGAAAGAAGA
>CAUYQV010078667.1:0-28462 GCA_963574575.1 Galagoides demidoff
TGAAAATATTCAACAAGATCCTAACAAACAGAATCCAGCAACATATCAAATAAATTATACACCATGACCAAGTGGGTTTTATCCCAGGATCTCAAGGATGGTTCAACATATATAAGTCTATAAACATAATTCATCACATAAACAAATTTTTTAAAAAGACCATACAGTTCTCTCAATTGATGCAGAAAAAGTGTTTGATAATATCCAGCATCTCTTTATGATCAGAACACTTAAGAAAATTGGTATAGAAGGGACATTTCTTAAACTGATACAGGCCAGCTACAGCAAACCTATAGCCAATATTGTATTGAATGGAGTTAAACTGAAATCATTTCCACTCAGATCAGGAACCAGGCAAGGGTGCCCATTGTCCCCTTTGCTATTTAACATTGTAATGGAAGTTTTAGCTCTCACAGTTAGGGAAGAAAAGGCGATGAAGGGTATCCATATAGGATCAGAAGAGATTAAACTTTCACTTTTCACAGATGATATGATTGTATATCTGGAAAACACCAGGGATTCCACTACAAAACTCAGAAGTTATCAAGAAGTATGGTAGCGTATCAGGTTACAAAATCAATACTCATAAATCTGGAGCCTTTATATACACCAACAGCAGACAAGCTGAAAAAACAGTCAATGACTCTATTCTGTTCAAAGTAGAGCCATAGAAGATGAAATATTTGGGAGTTTACCTAACGAAGGACACAAAAGATCTCTATAAAGAGAAGTATGAAACTCTAAGAAAAGAAACAGCTGAAAATGTTAACAAATGGAAAAACATACCATGCTCATGGCTGGGAAGAATAAACATTGTTAAAATGTCAATACCACCCAAATCAATATATAATTTTAATGCAATCCCCATTAAAGCTCCACTGTCATACTTTAAAGATCCTGAGAAAATAATAGTTTGTTTTATATGAAATCATAAAAAAAACCTCAAATAGCCAAGACATTATTCAGGAACAAAAACAAAGCAGGAGGAATCACACTACCAGACCTCAGATTATACTATAAATCGATAGTGATTAAAACAACATGGCACTGGCACAAAAAAAGAGAGGTACATGTATGGAACAGAATAGAAAGCCAACAGATGCATCCAGCTACCTACTGTTACCTGATCCTTGACAAACCAATTAAAAACACTGAATGGGGAAAAGATTCCCTATTTAACAAATGGTTCTGGGCTAACTGGCTGGCAACCTGTAGAAGACTGAAACTGGACTCACACCTTTCACCATTAACTAAGATAGACTCTGACTGGATTAAAGATTTAAACTTAAGACATGAAACTATAAAAATACTTGAAGAAAGCATAGGGAAAACACTTGAAGAAATCAGCCTGTGAGAAAATTTTATGGGGAGGACCCCTCAGGCAATTGAAGTAACATCAAAAATACACTACTGGGACCTGATCAAACTAAAAAGCTCTGCACAGCCAAGAACACAGTAAGTAAAGCAAGCAAACATCCCTCAGAATGGGAGAAGATATTTGTAGGTTATGTCTCTGACAAAGGTTTAATAACCAGAATCCACAGAGAACTCAAGTGTATTAGCAAGAAAAGAACAAGTGATCCCACCTCAGGGTGGGCATGGGACTTGAAGAGAAACTTCTCTGAAGAAGACAGGCGCATGGCCTACAGGGATGTGAAAAAATGCTCATTATCATTAGTCATCACAGAAATGCAAATCAGAACTACTTTGAGTGTTAGGTAATTGCCCCAGAAAAACCCCTCCCGTAGAAAGTCCCTTTCCCAGAATGCCCATCTCCCAGTCCCAAAACTTACCTCATTACCTGTTAAAAGTTAAAACTTCTGACCTGCCCTTAACAGCTCTTCATTGGCTATTCTACCATCCAGTCATCATTCTAGCCTTCCCTTAACTGAACCTATATAAGGACGTGCTTTCTTTTTAATCACTCTTTTTTTTTCCTCTCTTTCTGCAACCTCCCTCCCGCACCGATAAAGACCAAGACCTTTCATACAAGCCTTAGTGGTCTGTGAGATCTCTGCTGGTCGAGTGCCACCCTTTCTTCTGG
Source organism: Galagoides demidoff (assembly GCA_963574575.1). Taxonomy (NCBI): domain Eukaryota; kingdom Metazoa; phylum Chordata; class Mammalia; order Primates; family Galagidae; genus Galagoides; species Galagoides demidoff. Next base: position 2,045 of record CAUYQV010078667.1, read on the forward strand.
TGTCAAAAGCGGGATATAATTAGGGAATGTGCCCAAAGTTAGCTTCCACCCCTTCCACCGGGTTTTAGTTCCCGGGGGCTCCCCATCCACTTCACGCACTCCTGGAGTTCCCCACCACATCGGCTTGTGTCCATCCACCAAGGCACTCTAACCAGCACCCAACATTGGCCTCATTCGGATTTGGTAAGTACACTTTGGGAGCGAGTTTTTTCCCTAAATCGTAGGCTAGGGTGCTTACAATCCTGGCGATTCACCAGCTTCTTGAGGCTTGAGTTCCCTATTCCCATTAACCTTGTGTGGGTTAGCCCAGGGCTTCCATGCCTCGCAAGATAATTTCTGGCACCAGGTCTCAAACTCACCTCGGCGCCACGGGTCTGACAGTGATCTGGGTACAGTGATGATTTTCCTAGCCTGTATCCTCATTCTCACAGCCGGCAACACAGCAGCGGAGACGTCCGTTCTTTGTTCTGGTCCTCCTGTGATTCTGCTCATGGTTTATTTCTGTGACAAACTTCCATGGGTGCAAGCCATTCTGTCCCACCTGACTCCCCCTAGGGGGGGCTTATTAAGCCACCTGGTAGAATTATGATTGACTTAAAACCAAAAAAATTAATTAAACTCTCTCTCCAGGTTTGGCCACTTTATAAGCTAGACAACCAGAGTATCTGGCCACGCTATTGTTCATTTTATTTTTTTTTAATTCGAGACTTATATAACTATAGTGAAAGCCTTGGCAAATGGAGCGAGGTCCCCTATATTCAGGGCTTCGCATATCTTAGAATCAAACCTAATTTGTGTTCTGGTAATTCCAAAATTCTTATAACAAAGGACTCTTCTACTCTCTATCTCCCTGAACAAAAACTACTGGACCCAGCTGATGAACCCCTGCCATGTAGACATGCAACCACTGGTCCTGGAAAGAAGTGGTTCCGGTTTCAACCTCACCATATTCAGCACCTCCCTCAAATGCCCAGTTGCCTCCACCTTCTGTCCCTCCTACTGCCCCATCAACCAATCTGAGCTTCATCTCCTAACTCCTCCCCTCCAATTAGCCCTCATAGTTCTTCTAGGACCTCCTTCAGTCTACCAGCTGCTCCAGGAAACACTTCTAAACCTCTTTACCCCTCTCTTCCTCCACTCCTCCATATGATGGTCCTACAGCACCACTGTGTAACAACATAGATAAATTACAAACTAATTCTATTGCATCCACTACTCACCCTTCACGTCCCTCCGGTCCCCTCACTCAATCCCGCTCTCATAGGTCTCCAGAATTAGAGGGACCTTCAGCTCCCTCCCACTTCATAGCTCCACTCCTCGAGGTAGCTGGAGGTAGCTGGAGCGGACAGAGTACTTTCTGTTTATGTTCCTTTCCCCATGACTGAACTCACACACCTTAAAGTTAGATTAGGTTCCTTTACTTCTAACCCTTCTCATTTTATTCAAGAATTTCAATTCATTACTATGTCCTATCAACTTACCTGGCATGATGTTTCTGTTATTCTAGCTAATACCCTAACCTCTGATGAGTGCAAATGAGTGCAGGAGAGGGTGAAAGAGGCAGCAGATGAATTTTATATGTCAAACAATGAACATCCTACAGGTGACACCACGGTCCCTAACTCCCAGCCAGAGTAGAATTATAATGATAATGCTAGGAGAAAAAGTAGAGAAATTTTTATTACCTGCATTCTTTGCAAACAAAAGGCTATCAATTATGATAAATTATGGGAAATCATACAAGATAAATCTGAAAATCCTTCAGCTTTCCTCCAATGCCTTACAGAGACTTTTGTTAAATATACTAACTTAGATCCTGAAACAATAGATGGGGGAAAGTTGTCATGACTTATTTCTTTAACCAAAGTTACCCTGACATTAAACTTAAACTAAGCACTTGGAGCATGGACCCCTGGCACCTGAGGCTGTAGTCTTAGACACAGCCTTTAAAGTTTACACGGGGTGAGATGATATTTTCTGAAGGGAAGAAAAGAAATTTCAAACCCAGTGTTATCAAATGCTAGCTCAAAACATTACAAACAGTGTCACTGAGGCTATCATTCCTAACCTGCCTAAATCATCAGGGGCGAAAGGCCACTTCATAACTCAACCACCTGGACCTTGCTACAAATGCAGTGAAGAAGGCCACTGGGTACAACGTTGCCCCAATCCCAGGCCTCCGCCAGGGCCATGCCCTCTATGCAAAAAAAAAGGGCCACTGGAAGGCTGACTACCCCTTAGCTCAGAGAGGACATGGGGCCAGCCAACCTGCGGCATCTATGGAGGACTTGTTGGGGCTCGCCTCTTCCGAAGATTGATTAAACCCTGGCTACTCTCACCCGACCAAGATCACCTCTGTGGAGGCAAGGGTAACCTTAAATATGGTGGCAGGTAGGATAATCGCCTTCCTCTTAGACACAGGAGCTAGCTTCTTAGTTCTTAAAGAGTTCAGTGGTCCTACGTCCTTGTCATTAACCTCTATGGTCGGGGTAGAGGGTTTTTCCCACCATCCACATCAAACTCCTTTTTTACACTGCATGATTGGCAACTTCTCATTTATACATTCCTTTTTAGTATTACCTTCCTGTCCAGTTCCCCTTCTGGGACATGACATACATTCCAAATTAGGTACCGCCCTCACCTTTGATTTTAAATTGATAGATGCTGACCCATCTCCTTCTCTCTCACTCTGCCTTGTCCTTTCCCAAGCCAAAGACCCAAGGCCCTGGCCTATTCCACCAGAGCAAGTAAATCCTAAGGTTTGAGATACTAAAACCCCTTCAATTGCCTCCTGCTCTCTAATTCTTATTAAACTAAAAGACCCCTCTGTTTTTCCTTTATAACATCAATACCCTCTTCCCCAATCTAGTCTCCTGGGACTTTGACCTATTATACAGGATCTCTTAAGAAAAGGATTTTTACGACCTACCATATAATACTTCCATACTAGCAATTAAAAAACCTAATGGCACCTATCGCTTAGTACAGGATCTAAGACTCATCAACTCTGTGGTCATTCCTATACACCCAGTAGTCCCTAACCTATACACCCTCCCATCAACCATCCCACCTCAAACCACTTATTTCTCCATGCTAGACCTCAAAGATGCCTTTTCCATTCCCTTACACCCTGACTGCCAAGACCCATTTGCCTTCACACGGACTAACCCTACTTCTCAAACTTCTTCCCAACTTACGTGGACTATACTCCCCCAGGGATTTCGTGACAGCTCCCACTGATTTAGCCAAATTATTTGGCCCCAGTCCTATAATCCCTCTCCTTCAACTTTAATTCAAATGTTAAATTTTATTCAATATTTAATTCAATGACCTCCTACTCTGTAGTCCCACCTTACATGACTCTAAAAGGACACCCATTCCCTTCTTAATTTCCTTGCAGATAAAGGATATTGGGTCTCTCCCTCAAAAGTTCAATTATTCCAACAAGAAGTCGTTTACCTTGGTGTCCTTTTATCTCCAGGGTTCAAAGATATTACCATAGACCAAAAAAAGCCTTCTTCGTGACTTTCCTCTACCCACCACAAAACAAGAACTCCTCTCCTTTTTAGGATTAGCTGGATACCTCAGAGCATGGATTCTCAACTTTTCTCTCCTAGCTGCTCCTTTATATGATGCTACTCGAGGTAACCCTCATTAGCCTCTCCTAACCTCCATTCCCACTCCTTTTAAATCTTTACAGCATGCTTTATTAGAAGCTCCAGCCCTCCACCTTCCTGATTTTTCTCACCACTTCCTCTTATATGTCACAGAAAACCCTGCCTTTCCAACATACAAGAAGGACCCCTTCCTAATTCTAATCTCCTCTGGTTTTCAGATGGCAGTTCCTTTATGTATAATGGAACTTGTAGAGCAGGTTATGCAATTGTATCCTCCAATGAAATAATTGAGGCATACTCTCTTCCCTCTTCCACCACTAACCAACAGGCAGAAGTAATAGCACTAACCGGAGCCTTCACCCTAGCAGGAGATAAATCTCTCACTATCTATACTGATTCTAAGTACGCATTCACATATTATCCCATGCAGTGATATGGAATGAGCGAGGCTTATGTAACACCAAAGGTAACCCTATTCTTAACTCTTACTTTATTATCAAACTACTAAAAGCCTGTAAATTGCCTAAGGCTATAGGCATTATCCATTGCCATTCACATCAATCTAACCACTCATCTATATCAAAGGGTAACAACCGAGCCAACCAGGCAACACATGAAGCTGCTCTCCAACACTCATCTCCTAGCACCTTCTCTCACCTCTTACCTATTTCTGCTTCTATTACTACTACAGCAAAGGAAACAGATAAACCTCCCACTCGTGACTTCTTCATCTATCTCTACAAATTGTTTCACCCCCAACTCTCAAACTTTACTACAATTTCTCAAAGCTTTCTTTCCTCTCTCACAGAGAGATTCAGAATTTCTGAATCAACTTACATCATCCTGTGAGATCTGCCAGTGCTCCAACACAACAAAGTCTGCCAGCGCTCCACAAACAAACTCTCACCTCCCACACTTTCCAACTCACCAGGCTAAAGGACTTCTTCCTGGAACAGACTGGCAACTTGATTTCACATGCCTAAACACACATGCCTAAAATTAAACATAAATACCTTTTAGTATTAGTAGATACCTTCTCAGGTTGGATTGAAGCCTTTCCTACTACAAACAAAAAAGCTACCACTGTTGCCTCTATCATACTCAAAGATATTATTCCCTGCTTTGGAATCCCCTGTTCTTTACAGTCTGACAATGGACCTGAATTCACCTCCACCATTTCTCAAACCTTAACCAAAGCCTTGAGTATTCCATGACACTTCCACATTCCTTTCCATCCTCAATATTCAGGAAAACTTGAAAGGTCTAATAGATCCCTAAAATCTATCCTAACCAAACTTTCACTCGAACTTCACTTAGACTGGGTCACTCTTCTACCTCTGGCACTTCTACGCCTACATTCCCTTCCAAAGAAACCCTCCAACCTCTCTCCTTTTGAATTAATGTTTGGTAGACCCATTCGTCCCCCAGGACTTACACCATCAGATATCCCACTATCTCCCTCAAACTTATCCTCCCTTCTTCAGTATGTCCGGTCCCTTTTATGGAAGCAAACAAACACACTTCTTCCTATCCCAACACCTTCATTGCCCACCTTCTTTCACCTAGGAGATCAAGTTCCAGTAGTTCCTCCTAGTAATCCCAAAAAACCACTTGAGCCAAAATGGCAAGGACCTCATAGTGTAATTTTATCAACACCCACTGCAGTAAAATTAGCCTCATTTCCCAGATGGTTTCATGTATCTCACATTAAGCCTTTCCTTGATCCAACTATTACTACAGGTCAACAAACAACACCTGAGAATCTTCCCTTATATTCGGTTCAAGAAACAGGCTCCCTGAAACTCAAGCTTACTCGAGTTCAAAAGGCCCAGGAAACTGAAATTCATCCTCCACCTGAGGGCCCAATGCTCTAAAAGATACGTCTCATAAATTTCAATTATTACCTTCCCTATCACTCGCCAAATAAACATCTTCATAATAATAATAATTATACTCCTAATATTACTCTTTAAAATTAATCTAATCACAATTACTCCACCAAAATAATCACAAAAACAAAAATGCTCTCTATCCCTTTACTCTACATTCATAAATAAATTCTCTTACCTTCCTAAAATGTCTCTCATAATTCTCTTATCCCTAATAACCTCCCCTAATCCTTATGAGTCTCAATTACAAAACCCTCAACTTCTCTCCCTCTCTGGTCATTGGGAGGAAACATGGAAATTACACATCGACTCATGGTCAAACACCTGGAAATCATATCCTGCCTCTATTAACAAAACATTAACTGGAAAATCAAATCACTCTGATGTATTGTTTAATGTCACCTTATGTGAATTGTTTAAATGTGATTCATATACCTCAGCCTCTTTAGGCAAATATTATAATTTAAACCACAATCTCCAAATACATGCTTGCAGTGATCAAAATCCTGACTCAAAATGGAGAAAAGGATGTGCCTATTGGGGCTGTGAATCCATAGCTCCGTAGAAAGTCACCAACACTAACATAGAACTATAAACAACTACTTTTCCATGCCCTTGGCCATACTTTTATGAACTCACCATAAAAGTATTAAAACCAAATGATCCTACTTGGCTTAAGGGACAAAAGTGGGAAATAATAACATATAAGAAGTGGGGTCCAGAAAAGGCATACTCAGAATTTACTATCACAAAAGAAAAACCAAGATTTATTCCCCCTCCTTTAACAGATATTGTCAAAATCATTAAAACTCATTCTTAAATTTTAGAACAGAAAATTAGCCAAAATCAAATCTGAGGTTTCAATCTCTCCACCCTCACACCCCAACTAAATCTTAATCTGACCTATGATTCCATCTTACGAACATACTGTCTTTCTATGTTCCTTATGAACATCACCCTAAATATAAACTAGGCTGCTGGATTGGATTAAGCCTTCAAGGTCTCTTTCACACAAAAACTTCAAGCCACCCCAGTCATAATTCCTAACATTTTGTCTTTCAACCTTTCAGAACCTACATCTCTTTTTTTATGTTATTTTATGTTATTTTACTTTTATTAAATCATAGCAGTGTACATTAATACTATCATGGGGTACAGTGTACTGTTTCTATACAGTTTGAAATACTTCCATCCAACTGGCTAACATAGCCTTCATGTCTTTTTCTTAGTTACTGTGTTAAAACATTTATATTCTACATTTACAGAGATTCACATGTACCCTTATAGGATGAACCATAGGCATGATCCCACCAATCACCCTCCCTCTCCCCATATATCTGGGATAAAATTGGGTTATACCTTTCCTTTGAAAGCTTTAAATTAGTTTCATAGTAGGGCTGAATACATTGGATACTTTTTCTTCCATTCTTGAGATAGAACCTACATCTCTTAATTTAACAACTTACACACAGGAAACTAAACCTTTTATACCCTCACTCAATCAAATCATACAGTCATACCCTCTTTGCTTCAACTTTACTGGCACCACTCCCTTATTAGGTTTAAACCCATCAAAGTGTTCTAATATAGTCACTTTCCCTTCCAAACCAAAAAAGAAATTACAGAGAAAGTGCCATCATTCCTTCCATTTTCTCTGTGAGAAAAAATTATACCAAATTCCCCCTATCCACATTCAAGGTCTCTGTTCCATAGTTTTATTACTACCTGATTTTAAAATTATTGCAGGAGATGAACCTGTTCCAGTGTCTCCTCTTTCTATCCAACAACCCATATTAAATGGGCCGCCCCAACTGCCATACTTCCCTTACTGGCAGCAGTGGGAATCATGGCTGGCATAGGCACAGGAACAGCTGGCATTTCCTACTCAATAACTCATTCTAAAGAATTAGAACATCAACATGAAGAAGACATTCAACAGGTTAGTGAGATGATTTTAGGACTCCGATGACAAATTAATTCACTAGCACAGGTAGTCCTATAAAACTGCAGGGGATTAGATCTTCTTTGGGCAGAAAAGGGGGGACTTTGGTGCTCCAGGAGGAATGTTTTTTCTTTGATAATGAGTCTGGAATCATCACTAACAAAGTTCGATCACTCTAAGAAAGCCTCGAACTCCAAAAAAAACAAGAATTCAAGTCATCCAACTACTCTTGGTTCACTCAAAACCCACTCTGGATTACACTGCTGCCTTTCTTCACACCTATAATTGTCATCCTTGGGCTAGCGGCTGTGGCTCCCTGCATAACTCATTTTATTCAAACCCAACTCTCAAAGTTATCCCAACAGGTAACTAACTACTCAGCTGGTGCTTCAAACCTACACCCCAGATACAGCTCCCAGCCTACAAGAAGAAGAGATTGTTCTTCCTGAATGGGCTACCCTCTACTCCAGACCACAAGGCCTTCCTGAACACCACTTCTAAACAGTCACCACATCCTCCCAGCAAAAAATCATAATCATCCTCTAGTTCGTCAATTAAAATTATGTGCTCCTCCCAGGAGGAAGAAATTACAGAAGAGAGAATGCGATGTCCACTATCCCAAGGCCAGCTCCCTATTTTTGACATATCAAGAAGGAAGGAATGTTAGATAATTGCCCCAGAAAAGACCCCTTACCCAGAAAGTCCCTTTCCTAGAAACTTACCTCATTACCCACTAAAAGTTAAAACTTATGACCTGCCCCTAACAGCTCTTCATTGGCTACTCTACCATCCTGTCATCATTCTAAGCCTTCCCTTAACTGAACCTTTGTAAGGACATGCTTTCTTTTCAATCTCTCTTTTTCTCTCTTCCTTGGTGCTGCTCTGCAGCCTCCCTCCTCCCCCCCATAAAGACCTTTTGTACAAGCGTTAGTGGTGTGTGAGATCTCTGCCAGTCGAGTGCCACCCTTTCACTGAGATATCATCTAACTCCAGTAAAATTAGCCCAGATCACAAAATCCCCAAACCAGAGATGATGGTATGGATGTGGAGAAAAGGGAACACTTCTACACTGCTGGTAGTAATGCAAACTAATACATCCCTTTTGGAAAGAGTTTGGAGAACACTTAGAGAACTAAAAATAGATCTGCGATTTGATCCTACAATTCCTCTGCTTGGTATATATCCAGAAGACCAAAAATCACATTACAACAAAGATATTTGTACCAGAATGTTTATTGCAGCACAATTAATAATTGCTTAAATCATGGAAGATGCCCAAGTGCCCATAAATCCACAAATGGATCAATAAACTGTGGTATATGTATACCATGGAATATTACACAGCCTTAAAGAAAGACAGAGACTTTACCTCCTTCACGTTTACATGGATGGAGCTGGAACATATTCTTCTTAGCAAAGTACCTCAGGAATGGAAGAAAAAGTATCCAATGTACTCAGCCCTACTATGAAACTAATTTACAGCTTTCATATGAAAGCTATAGCCCAATTATAGCCCAAGAATATGGGGAAGAGGGAGAGGGAGGGGCGGGGGGGAGGATCGGTGGAGGGAGGGTGATCAATGGGACCACATCTATGGTTCATCTTACAAGGGCACATGTGAATCCTTCTAAATGTAGAATTTAAATGTCTTAACACAACAACTAAGAAAATGCCATGAAGGTTGTGTTAACCAGTTAGGTGAAAATATTTCAAATTGTATATAAAACCAGCACACTGTACCCCATGACTGCATTAATATACACAGCTATGATTTAATTAAAAATAAGAAAAGAAGAACCTGCAACATGTGATGAACAATAGGATGGTAGGCCTAATCTAAGTGAAAAAAAAACTTATACTAAAGAAAAAATAATGCATTAAGTGGCAAAGCCTACCCCTCCTACCACTTGGTATAAAGTGGACTCAACTGGTCAAACTATAGACAGTAAATTAATATTGTGTGTCACAGTCCAAGTAGCCAAAATACAGTTTACAGAAGTGCTCAATACACAGAGGTCAGTCTTCCATTGAGTACATGTGGTGCATGCCTGGTCTATGAAAATTAGGTCACTATATGGATGTGATCAATGTAAAGAGGCAGCTAGCTATGGAGATTCTATTGTATATAGAACAATAATGGCAGAATAGGAAAGGGAAGATATAGAGCTACAAATAACTAAAATTTCTATGCCTTATGAGCACTGAAATAGTATAAATGTGGAATATATTTTAATAAGTTAAGATGTATGCTGTAAATGCTAGAATCACACAGGAAAAGTTATCAAAAATTAAAATAATACACTACAAAATTACCATTTAAAGAACAAGCAATAAAGGAAAAATAGAAGAAAAAAAGGCACATGATACAGAAAACAAAGCAAAATTGCAAGCATACATCATACTAATAATTATTTTAAATTTGTGTGGGTAAAACAATAAACCCAAAGGCAGATATTTTCAGACTTATGTCTAAAAATACAACTATAGGGTGGAGCAAAATTGTGAAATATAAACCTCCAGTGATCATACCTCCACATAAAAATCTAATTCAACAACTTCCCCTATTAATAACAAAAAGTCAAGAAAGGGCTCATATACGACCTGTTCCTAATATTGTATCAAGAAAATAAGCACTAAGGAGGGCACAAAAGACAGACTTGCATTCCTAGGCCACCCCTCCCACATCCCTAGGCAGTGCTGCACCACTATTCTCAGTACAGAGAGAATCTCTGTGACTGGGGGAGAGAGAATAAAGTGATTATGGAGCTTTGAATGAAATGTCAGGGCCACCCTGCACAAGGGAATGCAGCACAGGACAGAATTCTGTTGGCGCCCACGGAGGAAAAATTCTGACCTGTCTGTCCGAGGGAAATCCTTTACATGGAGCCCAACCTCCCACTAAGTAGGAGGTAGTGGGAGAATAGTCTTACAACTGGACTAAATGTAATAGTCAGGCCAAAAAGGCTGCAGTTATAAGGTAATTCCTGTTGCTGTGCTGACTCAGAGCTAGTGCAGTGGAGGGGGGGGGGGGACTGACCAGTGAAACACAAGTAGATACGTTCAAACAAGTGCCTCTATTATGTCATCCCTCCTCTACCTACAGGAAGCACCACTCAGCGAATCTTCTTCCACTTGAGGAAAGGAAAGGGAAGAGCTTAGAGGATTCTATTTTGCAGCTTGGGCACCATCTCAGCTACAGTGAAATAAAATACCAAGCAGGCTCTAGAAGCCCCGGAGACCAGGTCTTAGTTCCTGGACAGCATGTCTGGACACATCTTAAGCCAAAAGGAAACACACTACTTGGAAGAGAAGAACTCAGTCCTCGTAGGATTCACTGCCTACTGACTAAAGTTTGGGCTTTGAATAAACATCAGAGATAGCCAGAAAGCTATAGGCTGTGGGTAAGACTAGTCTGGCTTCAGGTGTTAACTGCCACTGGTGGCTACAGGAGAGTACCCATATCACTCATCTTCCAATTCCAGCACCCCTGAACAGTGAGGAAAGAGATTCAGACACTTTGCCCACTAACACAGGCATACCTTACCTAGATCTTACCCAAGTACACCAAAGTATACAAGTGTCACAGCATTACTGGGTTTGGGACACTGCTCATGCTAGTATGGGTGCAGTCGCCAAAGACTTGGACCACTCAATTCCCTTTAAGGATCTGGAAAGTCTTCTCAAAATAGGATACAAAAAAAGAATACAAAAAAATAAAGAAACCCAGACTGTGAAGATTAAAAAAAAAAATACATAACCCTTATATGCCCAGACATTGACAAAAATCAACAAGCAAGAAGAACATTCAAGAAGACATGACCACAATAAACAAACTAAATAAGGAACTAGCAACCAATCCCAGCCTGATGAAGACCTTTCAGCCAAAGAACTCAAAAGAGCTCAATGAACTTCAAGACAACACAGAAGGAATTCAGAAGCTCCTTAGAGAAATTTAACACAGAGATCAAAAAATAAAAATAAATAAATAAATAAATAAAGCTCCAGGTGCATTAGCTTACACCTATAACCCTAGCACTTGGGGAGTTTGAGACCAGTCTGTGCAAGAGCAAGACCCTGTCCCTAATAAAAATAGAAAAAAAACTAGCCAGGCTTTGTGGTACTTGTTTGCAGTCCCAGTTACTCAGAAGGCTGAGGCAAGAGGATTGCTCATGCCCAAGAGTTTAAAGTTGCTGTGAGCTATAATGTCATAGCACTCTCCCTACAACAGAGTGAGACTCTGTCTCAAAAGCTAAAAAAAAAAAAAAAAGCAGAAATTCTAGAGCTTAAGAATTCATTTGACAAACTGAGAAATGCATCAGAGAATCTCAAAAGCAGGAGTGATCAGTCAGAAGAAAGAATTAATGAGCTGGAAAACATGCTATTTAAAAATACACAGTCTGAAGGGAATAAAGAAAAAATAATAATAAATAATAATGAAGCACATTTATAAGATATAAAAAAATACCCTCTAAAGAGCAAATACAAGAGTTATTGGCCTTAAGAGGAGGTAGAGAGAAAGACTAGGGTGGAAATTTTAGTCACAGAAAATTCTCTAAACCTAGAGAAACATATTAATATTCAAGTACAGAAAATGTCATAGAACACCAAGTAGACTTAACCCAAAGAAGGCTATCTTAAGGCAATTAATAGTCAAGTTCCAAAGGAGAACAGATAAACAAAAGGTCATAAGGGAAGCAAGTAAAAAGGAAAATATAACACATAAAGCAGCTCCAATACATCTGAGCACACTTCTCAGGGGGGAACTTTGTAGGCCAGAAGACATATTCAATGTGCTAAAGAAAAAAACTTCTTAACCCTTAAATATATCCTTAACTCTTAACCCTGCAAAAATATCCTTCAAGCATGAAGAGGAAATACTTTTCCAGAAAACCAAAAGCTGAGAAATTTCTTCAACACCAGGCATGTCTATCAAGAAATGCTAAAAGGAGTCGTTCAATATGAAAAAAAGAATGTTAATAAACAATGAGAAATCTTCTGTAGGTATACAACTGATTGATAACAGTGTGTAAGGACAGAAATACAAAATAATCTGTTGCTATAATGGCAATGTACAAATCACTTGTATCTTGAGAACAAACCTACCAAAAATAATAACAACTTTTTAACAGCTACTACAAAAAGATATGGATGGAAATACAAACACACACACACAATATTTTAAAAATATGAGGGCAGATAGAATTAAAGAGGAGAAGTTCTGTTGATATTTTCTTTTGCTTTTCATTTATTTGTGTTAAGTAGAGTTGCCATTGTTTGCCACCTTATTATGTTGCCTGCAAGAAAGATACTTCACCTATAGACACACATAGAATAAAGATAAAGAGATGGAAAAAGACATTCCATACAAGTGAAAACCAAAAAGAGCAGGAATAGCTATACTTCTATCAGATAAAATTGAATTTAAGACAAAAACAGTAAGAAGAAACAAAGAAGGAAATAAGATCAGTTTTCAGCCTTTTGGCTAAGATCAAGTAAAGAGGACATAAGAACCTCCATAGTTGACCACCTCCTAAGTAGACTTAATTTTCATAGAAGGAACAGGTACCATATGTACATATTAGTACAGTAGGCTTACTTTCTTATGTTTACCACCTCCACATGTTAACCAGCTTATTAGAGTCCCTTGAGTGGTGAACTTACAGAGGTTCTACTTTATATATGCAACCAATACTGGAGCATCAAGTTATATAAAGTAAACATTATCAGAGCAAAAGAGAAAGATAGACCCCAATACGATAATCATTAAAGACCTCGACACTCTACTTTTGGCATTGGACAGATCCAGCAGACGTAAAATCAACAATAAAACATTGGACATGATCTTCATTGTATTCTAACTAAACCTAATATGATATTTACTGGCCATTTCATCTAGCAGCTGCAGAATTCATGTAGTTCTCTTCAGTTCATGGATCATTCTGAAGGATAGAACATATGTTAAGCCACAAAGCAACACTCCACAAATTCAAAAAATCCCTGAAATTATAACAAGTATATTCTATGACCTCAATGGAATTCAATCAGATATCAATAAACTTCTCAACATAAAAAAATGAAAAAATTAAAGAGACAACTGACTGAATAGGAATATCAATAAAAAGAGGAACATTGGAAAATATACAACCACATGGAAAATACTCCAAAAGTACAACCAAAGTCCAATTGGACAAAGGTGATCACATCAAGCCAAAAGCTTCTCAACATCAAAAAAAAAAAAATCAAAAAATTGAAGAAACAACTGACTAAATAGAAATAGGAATATCAATACAAAGAGGAACACTCAAAAATATACAACCACATGGAAAATAAACAGTATTCTCTTGAATGACCAATGAGTTAAGGATGAAATTGAGAGAGAAATTTAAAATTTTTTTTCAAAATAAATAAAAATACTGTAACATACCAAAACCTATGGGATATAGAAAAAGCAGTAATAAGAGGGAAGGTTATAGCAATAAGTGTGCATAACAAAAAAGGACAAGAGCTTCAAATAAACAATCCAAAAATGCATTTCAAAGAAATAGAGAAACAAAAGCAAACCAAAGCCAAAATCAGTAGAGGAAAAGAAATAATAAGGATAAGAGCAGAAATAAAGGAAATTGAAACAAACAAACAAAAAAACTAGAAAAGATCAACAAAACAAAAAGTTGGTTTTTTGAAAAGGAAAAAAAATAGACATACCTTTAGCCAGATGAACTAAGAAGAAAAAGAAAGAAGACCAAAATAAGTAAAATTAAAGATGAAAAGGAGAAATTACAACTAATATTCCAGAGGTCCAAATGATCATTGGAGACTTCTACAAACAACTATATGGCAATAAATTAGAAAACCTAGAAGAAATGGATAAATTCCCACATGCACACAATTTCCATGATTGGATGAGGAAGAAATCTAAAACTTGAATAAAGCAATAACAAGTAATGAAATACAAGCAGTAATAGAATGTCTCTTATTAAAGAAAATCCCTGGACTTGATGCCTTCACTGCTGAATTATACCAAGTGTTCAAAGAAAAACTAATACCAATCCTACTTAAATTGTTCCAAAATATTGAGGAGAAAGGTATACTCTCAAACTCAGGCTATGAGATGTCTGTCAAGCTGAAAGCAAAACCAAAGATAGAACAAAAAAAAAGGAAACCATAGACAAATATTTCTGATGAACATAGATACAAAAATAATGAACAAAATACCAGCAAACAGAATTGAAAATATTATTCACAATGATCAACTGGGATTCATCCTAGGTATACAAGGATGATTCAATATAAACAAATCAATCAATGGAATACATTCTATCAATACAATGAAAAACAAAACCATATTATTATTTCAATCCATGGTAAAAAGTGCATTTGTTGGAATTTGATCGAAAGTTTCTGAGTGAGTTTACTTTTGTGGTGGAAGATAGGTCTGAGACTATCCTGGAGAGCTGGTTTAGTTATGGTAAATCTCTTCAACATGTGAATGTCATTAAAGTATTTAATTTCTCCATCATAAATGAAACTCAATTTAGCTGGATATAGGATACTAGGTTGAAAGTTATTTTGTTTTAGGAGATTAGCAAAGTATCTTAAAAATGGAAGAAAAAGTATCCAATGTACTCATCCCTTCTATGAAACTAATTTATAGCTTTCTTAAAGCTATACCCCAGTAATAACCCAAGAATATGGGGAAAGGCAGAGAAGGGGAGGGCGGAGGGTGGATGGAGGAAGGGTAATTGGTGGGACGACATTTATAGTGCATCTTACAAGGGTATGTGTGAAACATACTAAATGTAGAATATAAATGTCTTAATACAATAACTAAGAAAATGCCATGAAGGCTATGTTAACCAGTTTGATGAAAATATTTCAAATTGCATATAAAACCAGCACATTGTACCCCATGACTGCATTAATGTACACAGCTATGATTTAATTAAAAAAAATGCATTTGTTACATTCAACATCCCCTCATGAAAAAAGAAAAACTCTCAAAAACTGGGTACAGGAAGGACAACATGATAAAACATGAGAAAAGCAATATATATATGACAGACACACAGCTAGCATCATACTAAACTTAGAGAAACTAAAAGCTTTTCCTTTCAAACCTAGAATAAGACAATTATGCCCACTCTCACCATAGTTATTCAATATAATACTGGAAATTCTAGCAGTCAAAAAAAAAAAAAAAGAAAAAATAGGATATACAAATTGGAAAGGAAGAATTCAAATTATCTTTGTTTATAGACAGTATCATCTTACATCCAGAGAAAACTAAATATTCCACTGCAAACTATTAGAATCACCTGAATAGCAAACAATAAAAATGGAAAGATATCCCATGCTCATGAATTGGAAGTATTAATACTGTTATAATATACTGTCCATGCTAAAGAAATCTCTACCAAAACATCAACGATATGCTTCACAGAAATATAAAAAGCAATCCTAAAATTTCTATGGAACTACAAATGACCCAGAATAGTCAAAACCATCCTGAGCAAAAAGAACAAAACTGGAGAAATCACATTACCTGACTTCAAATGACACTACAGCTCTGTAGTAACCAAAGCAGCAGAGTACTGGCATAAAAACAGACACATACACTAATAGATCATAAAAGAGAACCTGGGAATAAATCCACACATCTATAGTGAACTTACCTTTAATGAAGGTGTCAAGAACATACAGTGAAGGAAAGTCAGTCTCTTCAATGCATAGTGCTTAGGAAATTTGATATCCATATGCAGAAGAATGAAACTAGAGCCTTATCTCTTGCCATACACAAAATTAAATCAAAATGGATTAAAGACTAAATACTGTATAAGACCTGAAACTATAAAAATACTTAAATAAAACATTGGGGAAACACTCCAGAACACTGGTGTGCACAATGATTTCTTGAGTAAATACTCCAAAAGGACAACCAAAACCCAACTGGACAAAAGTGATTACATCAAGCCAAAAGCTTCTCAACATCAAAAAAAAAAAATCAAAAAATTGAAGAGACAACTGACTGAATAGGAGAAATATTTGCAAATTACCTATCTGACAATGAATTAATAACCAGAATATGATAAGGAGCTCAAACACAGAAATTAAAAACCAAAGTAATCTAATTTTTGAAAATGGGCAAAGGATCTTAATGGACATTTCTCAAAAGAAGATATACGAATGGACAACAAGCACATGAAAAAGTACTCAACATCATTAGTCATCAGAGAAATGCAAATCAAAACTATAATGAGACATCATCTCACATCAGTTCAAATGCCTTTTATTTAAAAGACAGGAAATAGCAAATGCTCAGGAGGATTTGGAGAATGTTAAACCCTTATAACACTGTTATTGGGAATGTACACTGGTGCATTGACTATGAGAAACAGTATGGAACTTCCTCAAAACATAAAAATAAAATGACCACGTGACCCAACAATTCCATTGCAAAGTATATATAGTACATGCTAAAGAAAAGAACATAGTATATTGAAAAGATACCTGTAATTTTTTATAGCAATATTCACAATAGCAAATATTTAGAATCAAAGTGTCAATCAACAGATGAATGAACAAAGAAAGTTTGGTATACACACACAATGGAATAATATTCAGCTGTATAAAAGAAATCCTATTATTTACAATAATATAGATAGAATGGGAGAACACTACATTAAGTGAAATAAGCAAAGCACAAAAAGGCATATATCTAATTTCTCATTCTTATGTGGAAATAAAATATTAAAATAATCTCATGAAGACAGAGAATAGATTGATGGTTACTAGAGGCTGAAGAGTATAGCAGGGGAGAGGGATAAAGTGGGAATTGTTAATGGGTACAAAATTATAGTTATATGGATAGAATAAACAATATCTGATAGCATAACAAAAGGATTATAGTCAACAATAAATTAGGATAAACTTTAAAATAATTAAACAAGTAGAATTGCAATGCTCTAACACACACACAAAAAAATGTTAAATGCTGGAGGCGATGGATTTACCAATTATCTGATTTGATTAATTTGCATTGTTTGCCCATACCCTATAATACATAATACAAATAATACTAAAACATGATTTTAGAAAATCCAAATGTATGCTCTATAGGAATACTCATAATAATAAAAATTATTTTAGAAAATCCAACTGTGTGCTATATATAGAAATATTTTAGAATTAGATTAGAGATAATAGCATGTAAAAAGGTATAATACGCCAATAAGTACCATAATTTAACTTGAGACAAAATTATATACTAAAGAGTCATTTATAATGATAAAAAGATCAATATCAGGAGTAGATAACCATTAAAAATATATTCTCATGTAACAACAATACCTCAAAACATCTGAAACTAAAATTGGCATAACTGAAGGAAAAATAGACAATAATAATAGCTAGAGTCTTAAATATACATTGAGCATCCCTAATATAAAACTCTGAAGTCTGAATTGTTCTAAAATCTGAAACTTTCTAAGCATTGACATAATGCTTAAAAAAAATACTCATTGGAGCATTTCAAATCTTAGATTTTTGGACTAGAGATGCTGAAAATGTAAGTAAAATGCAAATTTTCCAAAGTATAAAAGAATCTGAAATTTGAAACACTTCTAGACCCAACTATTTTGCATAAGGGATACACTATCTGTACCACACTTCTAGCAATGGTACAATGAAGCAGAAAAGAAAACACAATATAGAACACTCAAATGAAAATATAAACTAAGTAGACATAACTAACTTCCATAGAACTCTACACAACAATAGCAGAATACACATGCCTATATGCATATGGAATATTTTCCAGAGCAGACTATACATATAGTAGACCATAAGACAAGTCTCAGAAGATTTAAAATCATGCAAAATTTGTTCTCTCATTACAGCAGAAATAAGTTACAAATGAGTAAGAAAAAGTTCTAGGAAATTCACAAATATGTAGAATATTTTTATACAAAAAACATCCTCTTAGGTGCCTGACATGCCAGCTGGGCAGGGGGTTTAAGAATTGGATATTTGGACCATGTAGACTTTCTTGGTATATTTCCCTGCATCCTATGGGAAGATTCTGAAAGAAAAAAACTTTTAAGATTCTCAGACTCACTGTGGCGTTTGATTCCAGGGCAATGAATGCATTTCTGAAGAAGCAGGATTACAGGCAACTTCAACATCAAAGCACAGAGAAGAGCAGACTAAGGAGAAGAAGGAAGTGAGAGAAGTAAGTATAGGAAAGAAATAAACAAGAAGAAGACACACATAAGTAGGAGCCAAAAAAAAAAAAATATTCTGGCAACATGAAAAACCAAAACAGATCAATTCCTGCACAGGATCACAATCCTGCTATAATAGAGGATTCCAACTATAAAGAAAGTATTGAAATAATGGAATGTATACAATGGATGGCAAAAAACAATGGAGAAAATTGAAGGGAAAGTGGAAAATAATCTAAAGGAAATCCAAACACTAAATCAAGAAATGAATGGAAGATATGATGAAATTAGAAAGAATATAACAGAGCTTAAAAAATTGAAAGAGTCATTCTGGGAGCATCAAAATGCAGTAGAAAGTTTCAATAACAGTAAACCATGCAGAAGAAAGAATCTCAGAGCTTGAAGGCAAGGCTCTTGATCTAACTCAGTCATTTAAGGAGGCAGAAAAGAGAGTAAAAGCAGAGTAATCTCACAGAGAAGATTACAAACACATGAATTCCTGAAGTATAATAGTGACTCAAATGTATGGAAGCCCTACTAAAGGATATCATAACTGAAACTATCCTAAGCATCACCAACAATTCTGACATATTCCTTTTAGATGGATATAGAACCCCAGTTCTTCTCAATTCAAACAGAGCATTTCCTAGACATATTGTAATGAACCTGGCCAAGGTCAAAATAAAAGAAAAAAATTCTGCAAGCAGCCAGGAGCAAGCACCAAATGATATCTATATAGGCAAATCCATCAGGGTAGCAGTGCATTTCTCAGGTGAACCTTTGTAAGTCCCAAGAGATTGGGCTCCAATTTTCAAAATACTCAAACAAAACAACTTCTAGCTTAGGATTCTGTATTCAGCTAAACTAAGCTTCATATGTGATGGAGAAATCAAAGTTCTTCATGACAAAAAATGTCATGAAAGCACTAAGACCTGTATTCAGCTAAACTAAGCTTCATATTTGATGGGGAAATCAAATCTTTTCAGGACAAACAATGAGGAAATTTGCTGGTAGAAAACCAGTTCTGCAGAAAGTACTAAGACCTATACTACGCACAATCACAAGAAATGACCATCAAAGTAAAGATATCAGAAACTAAAGGTAAAAGTCTACCTTCCACAAAGGCCAAAGTGACAAAACTAGGCAACAGACCTCTAAACAACAAGATGATGAGAACTCCATCATACTTATTAATTCTCTCAATAAATGTGAATTGCTTGAATTCCCCTGAATAGGCACAAAGTGGCTGACTGGAGAAAATAAATAAGCCAGCTACATGCTATCTTCAGGAATCACATCTAACCAAGAAGGACAAAATAAGATTCAGGGTGAAGGGATAGAAAACTTATTTCCAGCAAATAGAACTCAGAATAAAGCAGGAGTTAATCTGATTTCCAGGTACAATTGGCTTTAAAGTAATAAAAATAAAAAAAAGACAGAGATGGACACTAGATATGGGTTAAGGGATCAATACAAGAAGACATTTCAATTCTAAATATACGCACTCACCTTAAATGAATGCTAATAGCTTTCAAAAATATGACATCCTACAACAGCATAATACCAGAGGAATACAACACCCCACTGACAGAATTGGACAGATTCTCTAAACAAAAACTAATGAAATAGGGAGGCACCACTGGCTCAGTGAGTAGGATGCTGGCCCCATATATAGAGAGTGGTGGGTTCAAATCCAGCCCCAGCTAAACTGCAACAACAACAACAACGAAAAATAGCCAGGCATTGTGGTGGGTGCCTGTAGTCCCAACTACTCAGGAGGCTGTGGCAAGAGAATCACCTAAGCCCAAGAACTGGGGGTTTCTGTGAGCTGTGATGACATAGCACTCTACAGAGGGTGAGAGGGTGAGACTCTGTCTCTTAAAAAAATACAAAGAACAAAAAAAAAAACCTAATGAAATAAACATTAGACTTAAAAGTGACCTTAGAACAATGGGGCTTAATAAACATATACAAAACATACCATTCCAATATTACTGAGTATACTGTTCTTCTTGTCAGCTAATGGATTATTCCCCCAAATTGATCATATGCTAGGATACAAATCAAAACTTGAATAGTTTAAAAGCATAGAAATTTACCCATGGAACTTTACAGACCATGAAGGAATAATGTCATAATTTAACTTGAACAAAATTTTCAATTCCAACCAAAAGTCATGAAAACTAAAAAAAAAAAAATGCTGAAAGACACATGAATCAAGAAGGAGATAAAGAAGAAAATCATTAGACTCCTCAAAAAAAAAAAAAAAGACAAGCAATAGTCTATCAAAACCTGTGGAATAAATAACACAGGGAGGGAATTTTATAACATTAGATACCTACATCCAAAAAACAGAAAGAGGGCAAGTAAACAACCTAATATACAATCTCAAAAAAAAAAAAAACCTGGAAAAAGAAAGGCAATCCCAAACCTGTGGGATACACAGCAAAAGCAGTCTTTAGGAGGAAATTATATCATATTAGATGCCTACATCTGAAAAGCAGAAAGAGAGTTCATCAACAAACTCATGAACCATCTTATGGAAATGGAAAAAGAAGCACAGTCTAATTCCAAACAAAGAAGAAGAAAAGAAATAACCAAAATTAAATCAGAGATTAATGAAATTGAAATCAAAAGAATCATTCAGAAAATAAATGAAACAAAAAGTTGGTGCTTAAAAAATAAATAAAATCAATAAAGCTTTCTAGATTAACTGGAAACAGAAAACTAAAATCTCTAATAACCTCAACAGAAATGATAAAGGGGGAAATAACAAAAGATGTCACAGAGGTACAAGAGATTATCTCTTAATACTACAAGAGCCTGTATGCCCAGAAATTTGACAATGTGGATGAAAAGGACCAATACCTGGAATCATACCCTCTTCCTACCATAACTAAGAAGAAATAGATTTCTTGAACAGAACAATTTCAAGCAATGATATTAAGGAAACAATAAAAAAATCTCTCTACAAAAAATGCCCTGGTCCAGATGGCTTCACACAAAATTCTATCAAACTTTTAAAGAAGAGCTATACTCATACTGCAGAAATTACTCCAAAATATTAAGAAGAAAGGAATTTTCCCCAACATGTACTAGAAAGGAAACATCACTTTCATTCTAAAACCTGAAAAAGGCCCAACTAAATAGGAGAACTTCATACCAATTTCCCTAAAAATATGGATGTAAAAATTCTCAAAAAATCTTAGCCAGTAGAATGGGGGTACATATTTAAAAAATTATACATCATCATCAAGTAGGTTCAACCTCAGGATGCAAGCATGCTTTAACATGTGCAAATCCATAAATGTAACTAACCATATCAACAGAAGCAAAAACAATGATCATATGATGCTTTCAATAGATGCAAAAAAACATTTCATAAGATTCAGCACCCTTCTTGAACAAGAATGCTTAAGAATATAGGCATAGGTGGCACATTTCTTAAACTAATTGAAGCCATCTATGACGAACCACAACTAATATCATTCTGAATGGAGTAAAACTGAAAGCTTTTCCACTTATAACTGGAATCAGACAAAGATGTTCTCTGTCGCCACTATTATTCAAAATAGTGCTGGAAATTGTAGCCAATACAAGCAGGAAAGAAGGGGAAGTAAAGGTCATCCAAATTGGGGGCAGAGGAGGTCCAACTCTTGCTCTTTGCTGATGATATGATCTCATACTTAGAGAACCCTAAAGACTTCACCATAAGACTCCTAGAAGTGATAAAAAAATATATAGAATTGTCTCAGAATGTAGAATCAATGTCCTTAAATCATCAGCCTTTGTATATGCCAATATCAGCCAAGATGAGAAGGAAATCAAGGACACAATACCCTTCTCAGTAGCTTCAAAGAAAATGAAATATCTAGTATTATACCTCACAAAAGAGGTAAAGGACCTTAATAAAGAAAACTATGAACCCCTAAGAAAAGAAATATCAGGAGATATTAACAAATAGAAGAACACACCATCACTTGGCTAGAAACAATCAACATTGTGAAACTGTCTATACTATGCAAAGCAATCCACAGATTCAATTCAATCCCCATTAAAACACCATCATCATTTCAAGATTTGGAAACAATAATTCTTCATTTTAGAGGGAACCAGAAAAAAACTCATATAGCCAAGGTAATTCTTAGTAATAAAAACAAAGCTAAGGCCATCACCCTACCAGACTTTCAGCTATAATTACAAGTCCATAGTGATCTAAACAGTATGGTATTGGCACAAAAATAGAGACATAGACATTTGAACCACATACAATCATGAGATGAAACTAACATGTTACAACCACCTTATCTTTGATATACCAAAGCACACATTGGGGAAAAGAATCTCTATTCAATAAAGATACTGGCAGAACTGGATAGCCACAAGTAAAAAGCTGAAACTGGACATGTATCTTTCACCAATTAAAAAAAATCAATTCAAGAGGAATAAAACATTTAAATCTAAGGCATGGAAGGATAAAAATCCTCAAAGAAAGTGTGGGAAAAACACTTGCAGATGTTTGCCTGGGGAAAGACTTTATGAAGACTTCCATGGAAATTGCAACAACAACAAAATAAATAAACGGGACTTAATTAAACTGAAAAGCTTCTGTACAGCTAAGGAGACAATAACCAAAGCAAACAGACAACGTTGAGAATGGGAAATGATATTTTGCATATTATGAATTGGACAAAGGCTTGACAAGTAGGATACATAGAGAACTCAAATTAATCAAAAACAAAAAAAAGCTAACAATCCCATAGATCACTGGGCAAGAGACATGAATAGAATCTAAAAAAGACAGATGACTGAATAATAAATATATGAAAAAATGTTCACTGTCCCTAATCATCAGAGAAATGCAAATCAAAACCACCCTGACATATTACCTAACCCCAATTAGATTAGCCCACTTCACAAAGTCCCAAAGCTAAAGATGCTGTCACAGATGTAGAGGGAGAGGAACATGCTTACACTGTTGGAGAGACTGCAAAGTAACAGCTTCTTTGGAAAGAAGTGTGGAAACTCCTCAAAGATCTCCAATTAGATCTCCCATTTGTCCCTGCTATCCCCCAACTAGGCATCTACCTAGATGAAAAAATATCATTTTATCATAAGGACATTTTTACTAGTTTACCACAGCACAATTTGCAATTGCCGAGACATGGAAACAACCTAAATGCCCATCAACTCAGGAATGAAATAACAAATTGTAGTACATGAACACCATAGAATACTATTCATCCATTAAAAAAGATGGTGATTTCATACCTTTTGCAATATCCTGGATGAAGTTGAAATACATTCTTCTTAGTAAAGTATCACAAGAATAGAAAAACAATTATCCAATGTACTCAATACTAATATAAAGCCAGTAGACAATCTGATGCTTGCTCATATAGGTGAAAACCTCATTTCAATTCAAATTGGGGAGAGAGGTAATGAGGGAGGAGGAGGGGGTTGAGGTGATCTCACTGACTGGGCAAGGGGTTGAGGTGTTTGGCACACTGTGTGTGGGACATAAGCACAAGAGAAACTTTACCAAATAAAATCAAATATTTTGTCCTGTTTTTTTGTACCCTCACATTAACCTGAAATAAATTTACTTCAAAAAATGGAAACAACAATTATCTATAATGATCAGGAAGGCTTTATCCCAGCGATGTATGTTTGGTTTAACATATGCAAATCCATAAATGTAATTCACCACATAAATAGGAGCAAAAATAAAGACAATATGATCCTCTCAATAGATGCAGAAAAAGCATTTGACAGAATTCAGCATTCTATTCTGAGTAGAACACTTAAGAAATTAGACATAGATGGAACATTTCTTAAACTTATAAAAGCTGACAGCAAGTATCATACTGAATGGAATAAAACTGATAGCATTTTCACTCAGAAATAGAATCAGCAAAGATATCCACTATCACCACTACTATTCAACATAGTACTGGCAGTTCTACCCAATACAGTCAGGCAAGAGAAGGATATCAAGGGTATCTAAATGGGTGAAGAAGAAGTGAAACTTTTGCTCTTTGGTAATGATATGATCTTAAACCTAGAAAACTTAAGGGATTCAAACATGAGTCTCCTGAAAGTGATCAAGAAACACAGTGATGTCTCGGGATAATCAAACAAATATCCACAAATCAGTAGCCTTCATATATGCCAATAATAAGCAAAGATATAATACCATTCACAGGAGAATCAAAGAAAATTAAATATCTTGAAATATGTGAATATGTGAAAGACCACTACAGAGAGAACTATGAATCCCTGAGAGAAAGGTATCGCAGAAGACATTTAACAAATGGAAGAATATACCTTGCTCCCAGCTAGGAAGAATCCACATTATTATAATGTCTGTACTACCCGAAGCAATTTACAGATTTAATGAAAACTCTTGGAAAACACCAATGTCATACATTAAAGAAGTGAAAAAAAATAGTTATTTGTTTCATAATGAACCAGAAAAATCCCTGAATAGCCAATAAAATTCTAAAAAAAAAAAAAATCTGGAGGTATCCCGTTACCAGACTTCAGGTTATATTATAAGTTTATTGTGATTAAAACACAGGGTGGGTGGTGCCTGTGGCTCAAAGGAGTAGGGTACCAGCCCCATATCCCAGAGGTGGCTGGTTCAACCCCAGCCCCGGCCCAAAACTGCAAAAAAAAAAAACAAAAAAAAAAAAAAAACAGCAGAGTAATGGGACAAAAAATAGAGAAATATATTTATTTGGAACAATAAAGAAAACCCATAGATAAAATTAGCCTCAAAACACCATGTGATATTCAATAGGCCAAATATCAGCACACACTGGGGAAAAGAATCCCTATTTAAGATACAGTGCTAGGAAAACTGATTTGCCACATGTGAAAGACTAAAACTGAACTCTGCCTCTCAACACGTACAAAAATTGACTCATGATGGATAGAAGACTTAAATTTAACACAAAAATGATAAAAATCCTAGAAGAATGTGAGGAAAAATTCTTGACATTATTGGTCTGGAGAAAGAATTCCAATCACAGCAACATCCCAGCTAAATGGGAACTGATCAAGCTAAAAGGTTGTTGTACAGCCCAGGGCACAACAATTATAGCAAATAGACAACCTTTAGAAAGGTAGATCATATCTGCATGTTACGTATCTCACAAAGGGCGGATAATAAGAATCTACAGAAAACTCCAACTAATCAGTGCGGAAAAAACAAACAATCCAATTTATCATTGGGCAAGAGATACAAACAGAACTGTTATGCCCAAAAATTCCCCCAAGTGGCCCCAAAAGAGACAGTCCGAGACACATTCTGACGTAAAAGCTTGAGGTGAGTTTTATTCAGGCCCAGGAACCCCGGACCTGGACTCTCCTGGTGTACACACTGAGGAAGAGCCTCGAACCCGGGGTGGAGGATGTTTTTATGGGGTACAGAAAGCAAGAAGGGAAGAAGGGTACGAGTGCACTTTTGATTGGTGGTTGATGATTTCACTAGTAAAGGAGGATTTGCATTGGTGCTTGATGATTTCACTAGTAAAGGAGGATTTGGATTGGTACAGCTGAGGGGTGGGGGATTTCTTGACCAGGGCTAGAAGTAGTGTAGCCTAATTAGGTAGTTGAAGGAGAATACCTGAATTTCAGTAGAAACCTTTTGCCTATTATGGGAGCTGTTCAAGGGACTGAAACTTATTGCCCATTATGGCAGCTGTTCAAAGAAACTGATACTTACTGCCTATTGTGGCAGCTGTCTGCCT